>JBBPCX010106996.1:0-48783 GCA_037974365.1 Hydrocynus forskahlii
TGTGTGTGTGTGTGTGTGTGTGTGTGTAATCAGTCAAAAGCTTGGACACACCTTCTCATTCAATGTTTTTTCTTTGTTTTTATGATTTTTTTACAATGTATGAAGGAACACATGGAATTATGCAGTAAACAAAAAAAGAGTTAAACAAACCAGAGTATGTTTTGTAGTAAGGTAATGATGGACTGTTGTTTTTTTTACTTAGTTAAGTGGTTCTTGCCATAATGTGGAGTGGAACAGTAGTGGAACAGGATCACTAACTGTGTACCAAACCCACCATCACAACTGATGATCCCAAACACATTAAAAAGGCAAGAAACTCCACTAATGAACTCTTGACGAAGAACAGCTGTTGATTAAATACCATTCCAGGTCGATACCTCATGAATTTGATGCCAAGAGTGTGCAAAGCTATCATCAGAGCAGTGATGTTTTCAATATTAATCTACAATGTAGCCAATAATAAAAACAAGGGAAATTGTTGAATTAGAAGCTGTGTCCAAACTTTTGACTGGTAGTGTATATAAACATGTATATACTTTGAAAATCAACGAAACATGTCATTTGGCCTAGGTAAGGCTTTTAATAACTCCTATTAGCAGACTAAAAGTGTTTCATTACTAATATAATGCCATTGACAGCCTTGCCTGACACTGTAATAGTCATGCTTTAATAATATATATTGGGCTTCATAGGTCAGTCTGCACCTGGAAGGCCCAAACTCACAAGGTGTCGCTCTCCTGAGAAGGAAACCTTCACTTGCTGGTGGGAGCCGGGGTCCACAGGAGGTTTGCCCACCACCCACCGGCTTTTCTACAGAAAAGAGAGGCGAGTGGCTTTAGTTTTAACGTTTACCCAGATGTTCAGGGCCGAGTCTGTTCCTTAATGATTTACCAGTGCCCCCCTGCAACTCAGGTGGTCTGAAATGTTTGCGTATTGTCTATGGTTCCACATTTCCCCTCAACCATAAATAATGGCTGTTGTTTTTGATGGGCTTCACCCTATTTAATGTTTAAACATGGATCCTGAATGTTTGAACCACTTACAGCGGTTAACCCTGTGGATATACATCAAATGCAATTATAATCTACATATATGATAATGGTGTGATATTTTGTGAGAAAACACAAGCACAGTTTACCTCATTTTTTATGACCGGAATATTTTACCCGTTCAGACATCTTCAAACTTTACACTGTAATTTAAAAGAAAACACTGTTCATCTCATTTGAGTTTCAGTCTCTTTGCTGTTGCAGATCTGAGAAGGTGTTTGAGTGTCCCGACTACCACAGTGCGGGGAACAACTCTTGTTTCTTCAGCAAAGCCCACACGTCCATCTGGGTCATTTATAACATCACAGTTTTGGCTTCTAATGCCTATGGGACCGCCTTTTCAGAATCGGTGGAGGTGGACGTCATGGATATTGGTGAGTTCATTTATTAGCCATTTTTTTTTGTTTGTATGTCTTTGTGTTTTAAGACAGTTCAATTAAATCATCACACAGAATAAAGTCCAATTAAATAAAATCTCCAGACCAGAGGTGATTACTTCTACTAACACTATAAATGCTATAATATAATATGATATAAGATAATACTCAGTGAGTCTTGATTTGGATGTAGAGTTTTGTGAAACCCTTGCACTGGTAAATAAGCTTTACATTATATGGAATTTAAAAAGGCTCCTCACACTCACACAATGCATTTGGACGTCTTAAAGTACTATCCATGGAAATTTTAGGTAAAAGTGGTTTTTGGACCATTTTCTGTTTGAAAAAAAAAACTTTTCTGTTTGAAAAAAAATAGTCTAATGACTACCATCTTCAGCTGCATTATCATGTTTTAATAATGATAATAATTCCCTGGGAAACCTTTAATCATCTGTAAAAATGTACTTCCACATTCGTTTGTCAGGGAGGGAACAGAGCAAGGCTGGGCAGCTGGTAGCAGAACACAATGAAGGATAACTTATTTCAGATAATGGGGTAATAAAACATTATCCTTGAGTCAAATGTCATGTACCGGCTGCTGTACGTGGTTGACTGATGGCTAAGCATGAGTCATCCTTTAAGAAACCATCCGGGGCTGAAATAACCTCTGAAATATTCATTGTGCTGGTTCACTTTAGAAATGGACACTGTGCTCCTGCCAAAGTAAGTTTCTTTTGTATACAGGATTATTTTCCTATTTCTGCTGTTTCTTAACTGTCATTTGGAAATTTGTACATAGTCTCAGAATATTGTTCTGGATGCTGAGTGCACTTATCAAATGAGATTGGATGTACAAGCTAAGGACTTTGTTTACAAAAAGCTTTTATTCCAAATACACATCGCAAAGTCTGTTAACAATGCACTGGTACCGATTGTACACAATTGAGTATACTCTACATGTTCATGTATTTAGACAATGCTCTTATCTAGTGTGACGTATAACTTCAGTCATGTTATAGAACTAGGAGACTGTAGTAAACTTGCCCCAGGACTAATACAGATTAGGTAGCATTGTGTGCTTGCCTGGGCAAGAAGTCAAACCCCAGTTTCTTGCTTGGAGGGCAGCAGTACCCACCATGATACACCAACTGCTACTCCTAAAGAAGACATAAAACAATGCTAAATGACTTATAGTCCAGACTGTTCACTACTAGTACTAGAATTTGTTGAGTGTTACAACTAGATCACCTCTAGTCCTGAGCCAAGTTTACTCAGGTAGCAACTAGTTGCATTTACTCAGTTTATTTAAGTACCTTAAGTATTTTCTAATAAAATTTCTCATACTCAAGATGTATTTGCAAGGGAAGTATGTTCATTTTACTTACCTCTTTAGGCAACTACACTGAGTTGTCACTTACTTTGTTTTACAATTAATATCATTCTGTTCCGTTGATCCAGTGCCTGAACTGCTTTGCCATTGCTCACACCTTTCACTTTTGAGGTTTTAGCTTTTTATTTTCCACCAAAAGATGCTGTAAAGGGAAGAATGGTGCCAAGCTTATGTTCCTATGCTGAGTTCACTGTAATTCTACACTCTTTAACCCTCGTTTTCTTCAACATGAGTTCAGTGATTTCATTGAAGTTCGTATTTTACATGGTATTATGCAACTCTGCCCACCAACGCTAGCTAGCTGTCGCTAATGAATAGCTGTTGATGTTTAGGATTTTTCTTTTCCACGCAGTCCAGCCTCACTCTCCAGAGAATGTGACTTTGACTGTGGTGGAAGAGGAGGACAACCCGTATTTTCTAGTGCAGTGGGAGGCCCCACATGACACGGACACTCGTTCAGGCTGGGTAACTCTCAAATATGAAGTACGAGTGAAACTGGAGAACAGCAGACAGGAGCAGGCCAAAGAGTGGGAGGTATGCTCCAAGCTGTCTGGTTCCTACTGTAGTTTCTTATGTATTAATATTAGTTTAAAACAAATTTCCATACATTTTAAGGGAACATTCTTCTCCTTTTTTTTTTGTTTTTACAAAAGTGGATGAACTGCCAACATTTTTAGGTTAAGATCCATGTTTTGTTTTGGTCATAGGTGTATAGTGCTGGCAAACAAAAGGAGCTGAGCATCTACAGTCCGCAACCTGGAGGAAAGTATGTTTTGCAAGTGCGCTGCAGACTAGATGAAGGCATCTGGAGTGATTGGAGCACTCTAAATTCTGTCCAAGTCCCAAACAGTAAGGATTTCTTCTTTTATAGGTTGTCACGCCTTCTCATTGAAGTAAATCAATGTCAAAGGTTTTACATAACACTTATCAGTTTGACTTTTGCTAAACACACCTTCCTCAGTCTGTGTAAACATTAAAGCCTACTGTCTGACCTAAGGTTGCTAGAATGGATTTTTACAGAATGCAAATGCAAACAGCACCTTCTACTATCAGTCAACAAAGCTCTGACCTGTCTCCCCGAGGTCAACTGAAGGTCAGCGCTCTGAACTGTGTCATGTTCTGCAAACCATTCCTGAACAATTTTTGCCAGATGACATGTTTCTGTCATAGCCAGCATGAACTTTTTCAGCAGCTTCTGCTACAGTAGCTCTTCAGTGGGATCAGACCTCACAGGCCATCCTTTGAAACTAAGGTGACTCTTAAAATGCAAGAGAAGGCTATAAAGGAAATCTAAACACTTCCAGCATGCAAATGTATACAAAATACAATTAGGAACCTGTACGTTAGTAGGGAGAAGTCAAGACAATATATGGAAGACCTTTTCAAACCTCTGACAAATTCAAAGCAAAACCTGGCCATGAATATACTGGCTGTGTGCAGTGTTGTTGCACAAATACCAGCATAGAAGGGTCATAAGAGGGTAACCTTAACTGTGATAAAAAGAGTGAGAAGCATGAAATTAAAATAACACCTTTCCAGCTGTTAACCATGTGGTGGGGCTGTCCTGCTTTGGGACTGTGTGGCAGCCAGTGGCATAGATACATTGTGGGGATTGAGATAAGAAATATCCAACAAAATATCAACAAATCCTGTAATTTCTCTTCAACCAACCCAAAAGGTTGCATGTCACCCCACTGTTAATTGACCTACATCTTCAAAGCCTCCTGAAGACTCTGTTCAGAGAGCACCTCCTCTCCTGATCTATCTTCTTGCTCTAATCCTACATAAAGATTTTAGCTCTTAGTACTCCCCTCTGGTTATCACACTGAAACTTTAGTGTTTCCTCGTATTGTAAGTCGCTTTGGATAGATGCATTTGTAAAATGAATGCATTGTAATGTTATTTAATGTGTCACAGCCCTTGAAGAAAACGAAAAAAAAAAAATGTGGGATGTCACAAGACAATGGTCCAAAACATCTAAAAGAAAACTTTTCATGCTGCTATGACAGAATCTGTGATTTTAGTCCTCTGGTTCGAAGACAATGTTTTGCCCCTTCAAGCAGAGTACACTGGACAGTGCTTGAGGGAGACCTGTGTTCCTCATGAGAAGGTCCACTGTAACTGTATATCACCTTTCAAAGTCTTATTCCTGGTCATTTTCTTTTCTTTTCGCAGACCACCAACAAGAGAGGTCGGTTGTGATCTTCATAGCTATCATCAGCTCCTTTATTTTCCTGATCGCTGTTGGGATACTAGTAGCTAAAGGAAAACAGTAAGAATAAAACCCTTTTTTCATTGATAATGATTATGTACATTAAAGTTTATTGTTCTAAAAACAAATCTTTGATTCATGGTCAAATACACTTAATGGACAAAAGTGTTGGGACAGCTGACCATAACACCAACAGGGACTCTAATGACATTGCATTCAAATACATAGACTTTAACATGGAGTTTTTTGTCCATATAGTGTATCATGAAAACTAGAATTTAAATTTACAAAAACAAATCAGCTAACAGTATATGCACACACCTGAACAGGTGCACGTTTCTTGCCTTCTGACTCTTTGAAAGCCATTATCATTGTGGCAGTTCCAGACACTGGCTTTAAAGTTACCTGAACTCGATATTTAATGTTTAAAGGAATAGCTCTATTTACCTGAAGTGTGGCCAGCCAACCAAATATGCTGACTTTTTCCATAGTTTTGACCTCAAGCTGCAAGGGCAAGCAACAAACAGAAATGAAATCCCTTCATTAGTGTTTGCTAAAACCATCACTTTGTGAAGGAACATTTAAAAAGGACAAATGCATTAGAAATATCAAAATAAATCTTTTTTTTAATTTCCACTACATAGTATATTCAACACAAAACTTTTATTTTTCACAGTATAAGCCTCCTGGCAGTAATGCAAAACCACGAAAGCAAAACAGTGAACCCAAACCTGTCTTGGATGATCGAGCACACTTGGAATAAGTGGGAACTTATGTAAATTTTTGGTCAATATATTCATTTAAGTTAATGTTTTGTCTTTTTTCTCCTCCAGTGTTAAGCACTGCTTGCTGCCCCCTGTTCCAGGGCCAAAGATCAAAGGTTTTGACGTGAAGGAACTTGTGAAGGTACAGCAACATATGCACATAATATACTGAATATAACCACAACTTTCTTTAAAATCAGGTGTAACAGTTTTGCTTAATGGGGTGTCCAGCGCCCCACAGCCGTGGTAAAATCACTGCAGCACTAACATCATTTTTATCCTGCATTTTGTCCCCCATATTTACAGAAAGAGAAGTCAGAATATCTGTTCAATGCCCTGACTGCCCAAGGCTTTCCACCAACTGCAGAATACCTTGATCAGGTAGATTATCTAGTGGTGGTGGACAGTGGGAAGGACAGCGAGGAGTCTGGAAATAAAGCTCCCGAGGAACATCAAAAGACAGACCAGCCTTCTTCAGATCCTGACGAAGTTCACTATACCATCTTAGCTACTGAGAGGAACCTAAACATTACTCAGACTGATCGATGGAAAACACCATTGATTGTACATGACTGCCAGGATAGTGATCCTGAATCTACGGTTGGAACCTCACAAATTCCAACAGGCACTTTCTCTTTACATCTAAATACCCAATGCTTCAACACACATGCAGTGTCTCAGCAGGAACTGGACCTTGAACTGATTACGTCCTGCAAAGTCATGGTCAAAAACTCAGAGTCAGACAAACTCAGCATCACTCCGAATGCATTCATGGATCATGTTGAAAATAAAAAGAGGCAAGACTCTAAACCTACTGCCACAATAGAAGAAGGAAGAGAGGACTACAGCAGAGTGAGCAGGGTTTATAATGACACCGTGCTCGTGCTTCAAAAACATAGCATCCCAATTCACACACACAAAGAGAGGAACTGTGATGATCTATCTCGAAAGATCAAGGATGAAAAATCTTTTCCAGCAAAAGATGCTGCAGATGTTCAGGACTATGTAACTACTATGTAAGGATAACCATCGGAGAGCATACTTTGGTGTATTTCTCTGGGCAAAAAACACTTCCCCTGCATATCGGCAATGGGAAACCTGTCTTTTTTTCCCTAAGGAATTATCACTGCACTCCCACAAAAAAAGGTGCACCTTAATGTTTTCTTTTGCCTGATACAGCTGGACAAAAATAGCAGCAAAGAATGGCACATTCATTTATCACATAATGAACATACATCTTTCAGTATAAATCAAGAATCTTCAGCATTACATCTGTAAGTGACCAAAGATGTTATCCAAAATCACTTACAGAAGTATCAGTAGATTCTCAGCGTATACTACATGGTCAAAAGTATGTGGACACCTACACTAATTATTGAGTCCACATGGCTAACAGGTATATAAAACAAAGCACATAGCCTTGCAGTCTCCACAGACAAACAGTGGCAGTAGAATGGGTCGTGCTTAAAGGGCTCTGTGGCTTTAAACGTGGCATAGCACATTTGTCACAAGTCAGTTTGTGAAATTTCTGCACCGGCTGGAGTGGTGTAAAGCACACTGCCACTGAACTCTGGAGGAGTGGAAATGTGTTCTCTGGAGTGGTGACTCATGCTTCATGACCTGGCAGTCTGTTGGATGAATATATGAATGGCAGATACTAGGAGAATGCAAAGAGTAAAGTTGAGTGGGGGAGGAATAATGGGCTGGGGCAGTTTTATTCGGGGCTTGGGCTCAGTCCCTTGGTTCCAGTGAGGGGCAATCTTAATGCTTCCGCATACAAAACTTTTACACATTTTACAAAACCATGTCTCCACTTTTGTGGAAGGCCCATTCCTGTTCCACCATAACTGTGCCCCTGTGGACACAAACAAGGGCTGTAAAGACATGGGCTGCAGTCAAATAGTCAAAAAATAGAAAACATGTGGTCAAGAAAAGATGCGAATGAGAATTCATAAGGACAAAAGTGCTGCTAAGACAATCCAACTGCGCTTACGCTAGGCTACATAATTGTCCATGGCAGATGTTATTGATGTGGGTCTGCCATTATCCATAAATGCAAATTCACAAAGATTAAACCTCTTTTTCTAGCATTTGAGAGAATGTTGGATATGTTAAAAAAATTGAACATTATTCTAGTAGGAAGGCTCTGCATGTAACTCAGTGCATGTATTTATTTTATATTGTTTGTAGATTGAGTATATATATATTTTTTCTCCATCTTTTGTGTATTTATATTTTGAAAAAAAAAACAATTATAATAAAAATGTGTGTCTGCCATGGTAAAAACATTAAATGTTGCTGCCACAAGGAATTGTCATTATACCCTTTCCTTTAGGGAAGGCCATTTCTGTGTTACATATGCTAAAAGACATAAAAAAAAACGGAAGCACTGGAGCGTCTTTCTGTAGCATTTAAAGAATTCAACCATGCCTGCCACTCAGTTAGGAACCTTGTTAAGATCATTCAAACACATCAGTTTGGGTTGGAGGATCTTTAGTGGCCTGCACCGAGCCCTGACATCAACCCAAATGAACACCTATGAGATAAATTGGAACACTGATTATGAGCCAGGCCTTCTCATCTGACATAAACGTCTGTTTTGTTTGTAAGAGCTCAGACTCCCACAGACACACTCCAAAATTTGTGGGAAGACATTCCAGACAAGTGGAAGTTGCTTTAGCTAGAAAAGTGGAGGTGCAACTACATATTAATAATGGTTTTGGAATGAGATGTCCTGGAAGCTTGTTGAGGTGTCATGGTCAGGTGTCCACAAACTTTTGGCCATATAGTGCATCTTTATTAATATGTACATTCACATTGCTGTTTTGTGCCGGCTGGCCCGGCTCTTCTTTTAAATGCAAAAATGAACTGGATGGGGTTGTGTGCATTCTTACTGAATAGAAGATGATGAACTTCTGCTGTATTAAGTTGTATCAAATGTTTGTATCAAAATATGATATTCCTAATAATTCATTTAGTCTCACACAGTGCACATTGTTCTCAGAAACACTACTTTTCTTTTATGTATGTTCCTGCTACATGTATATGGAGCACCACTATGTCCAAAACAATCTTTTTGGTGACTCCATAAAGCTTCACAAGCTTTCGCTTGCTGTGACATAAATAAACTAGAAAATGGGGGTGCCAGAAGGGTTCTTTGCATGATGCCACAGAAGAAACATTTTTGATTTCCATAAGAACCAGTGGATAGATCTTAAAAGAACCATTTTTGTAAATGGTTTGTAAAAGTGGATGTGAGATTAATATGGTAAAGAACCTTTACATTCCATAGAGGTTCTTTACACATCTCCCATTCACAACAAAGAATGTCCTTCTATTGTATCACTCAGGGAACCTGTTGTGTTTTTGAAGAATATATCATAAAGGCTTAAATATGTAGCTACTTTAGAGTACTTCTTTCTCTCAGGATAAATCAAAGTCTTGCAGAGACAGAAATAGATAAGTTGCTGCACGATTCATTATTCTAATTATTGCTATCGTTCTATTTTTATTCCAATTTGTTATTCATAATCACAGGAAGGGAAACCACAGCTTTCACACATTCAGCACTGAAGAGTTAAATATGCAAATGAACCTGTTGGTCAAGCTCCAGGAGGAATAACACTGGAGGGTCATGTAAGGACAACAAAGACGAACAGGTTTCAACACACAATACGAGCTGCATGTGACCCTATAACCACCTTCAGATCAATTTTTCACATATTCAGCAGAGAACAGATATCAAATAAAACAAGAAAATTCACATTTGCCACAGCAAATTTGTAAACATTTACATCCATAAAAATATGAACAATCATCTGAATAAATGAAGAAATCCACAACATAGTAATCAACTCCTTACAAAAGCTACTAGTGTATTAAAGCATGAATGATCAACTTCCGTCATGGTCGTCTGGCAGCGTGTCCAAATCTGTCCTGATGGCCACTGAAGAAAACTGCTCCTCCAGTGCCAAAAACTTGTGGTTGTAGTCTTTTTCCAGCATTTTCTTCCAAATTTTAACTGAAAGCATAGAAAGATGAACATGGAATAGAAAATACATCCGAGGTACATATGTTATACCACTTGATTGACAAAGACAATCTGCACATTTTTAGGGATCTGCAAAAATACTGTGAAAGTGCACCAAAAACAACTTCTGGTTGTTGAATCGCTGCATTAATCTTCTTGCATTCAAGAAAACCTTGGCTTAAAGATTAAACTAGACCACAACGCTATGATTGTTAGAAAAAACAATAATTTCTTCTCAAGAGAGATTTATGTTATAAAAACCAAATATATCCTTTAGAGGGAACTAATAAAAATAGGACAAGAAGAGAAGCCCACCATGTCAGTCAGTAAATCACTGACTATTGTAGTAAAAAAATAAAATTAAAATTATACAAAAAAAGGCAAGTGTTATAGGAATTTTTTAACTCCATAGAAATAATTTCACAGGCCACGAAATGTACTACAGCTCAGGCTCACTACGCACACCAACACCTTTCGAAACCTCTAGCATTTAACAAACAAGGTTTTTCTCCTCTTGAATACACATCAATGTGCCAGATTTCATGACTATAGGGGCATAAGGGAGCCTCTGGCATTGTGGCTCTATGGCATCAGTTGGGTCATGCGTGTTTAATATCAAAACAGTGTCAAGAGACGTGAAAGACATACTTGAAAAGATGACACTAGATGTTCAAAAAACTTAACTGTCACATTGAATAACTGTGCTTTCCAGTTAAAAAAATTCACAACAGCAGGACATCAGTTTTCCATCACATACTTACTTGCAAGCTTACATACAAGGACAAGAAAAACACCAAAGCAAGGCGAAGACAATATATATAATGAAACAGTATCAACAGCCCGAAATGTACATCTCCACCGCAAAGCAGACACGTATCTGAACCTACTGTATTCGGGTTCTTCTGTGGCAGGAGGCTCTGATGGTATCTCCTCTTCTCCCTGTTGTTCCTCTGATGTCACCTCCAGATTAGCAATCATGACCTCATAAGCTTTTCTGGCCTGTGATGTGAGTTCGATCATTTTGTGGTAATGGTCCTGTGGACGTGTAAAGACGAAATCTAAGAGGTTAAAACCAGAACATTATAACATGGGCATCCAACAAATGCATTTAATAAAATAGTCGTCATCTTCAACTTCACCCCCACAACTACTGTTGTTCTGTCTGGCAAGCTAACAAGACTGGTCAACTGTTTTCAATGAAGAGGTTAAATTATGACACTTTAACCCAGGGGTGCAGATAGCATTTTTAATGCGGGGGGACGACTCAGCGAGGGCGGGGCCTGGGGCAGGGCTTGGGGCGGGGCTTGGGGCGGGGCTTGGGGAATGGGTTCCTTTTTATTATCCCCACACCACAGGTTTCGCTGCTGATTATAAGTGCCTTTCGGCTTCTCTGCCATTCATTCTTGTTCGAAGAGTCACCTCGAGTTGAAACGCACTGTCCGAGCGAATCAACTCTGCCCGCCCACCGCTGGACCCGTGGGCATATGAACGTAAATAAAGCCACAAAACACAACAAAACACAATAAAACAACTCTAAAGAAACTCTATAAACTGGCTGGATGTGATAAAAGTGCTGTAGACACTTCTACAGTGAAAAGTCAGAGCGAGTCGACTCCGCCCTCCCACCGCTGGACCCGTGGGCATTTGAACGTAAATAAATCCACAAAACACTCAAAACACAATAAAACAACTCCAAAACAAACAAAAGCACTTATTACATCCAGCCAGTGCTTATAGACACTTATAAAGCGAAGTGTCATAATTCCCAATCGCTTACTTTTGGAGAAATTCAGCTCAGATTCGCACTTCTCCTGGAAAGCCTCCTCGGAGCGTCGTTTCGGAGTGTCTCTGCTGTTTCCCATGAAAAATCGTATTTGCTGGACAATTATCACCATCAAATGTCCTCGAAATATTCTGAAATACCCTCAGTATGGTCTCCTGAGTGTTTTTCCTTGGTTTGAGCGAAAAAAATTGACATAAATCCAAACGCTCGCCCCAGACTCACAGGCGCCTCTGATCTCAGATCAGTTCTCGCAACCCACAAATGACATGTTTGGAAAGCTATTTTCATTGGCTACACGTCGGTACATGCTAATTTCGGCTAGAGGATAAGTGGACCCAGCTATTGTCAGTCAAACCCGGAGCGCCGGATTGGGTCACCGGAGATTTTGGGCTGTAATTTCCCATAGGACGGTCGGAGAGACTCGAGCCCGTGCTCGTTCGAATGCTGAAAACCCAGGCTATTGATTTCTGTCGTAAAATCAATATTTTAGAACACCAATCACATGGAAAAAAACGATTTAATAAACGTTTTAGACCCTAAAACAGGAGTATGAGTAATACTTCACGACATCATCTGTGCTTTGGGGGGGACGGATCGAGGTCTGAGGGGGGACGGATAGAGATCTGAGGGGACACTTTTTTGGGAATGACTCTACAAGCTTGGCAAACCATTCTTTTAGAATTTTCTGTCATTCTTCTTGGTAAAATCTTTCAAGCTCAAACAGGTTGGATGGGAAGTCTCTGTGCAGTGCCATTGTCAGGTCTTTCCAGAGATGCTCTATTGCATTCAGGTCCAGACTCTGGCTGGGCCACTTGAGGACTTTCCTGAAGCCATTCCTTTGTTTTACTCCTAGAATATCAACCTTCTCCCCAACCTGAGACTCACAGCACTCTGGAAAAGGTGTCCCTTGAGGACTGCTGTACATTTTTCTGCATCCATCTTTCCCTCTATCTTGACTTTGTCATTGTGTATTGTGTGTAGACTGATCTATGCATTTAATCAATTTGAGCAGGAGTCTTAAAAATAACAAAATGAGAACAAATTGAAGAGGTCTGGACTTTCTGTATGCACTGTAAACAAGCTAAAATATTCTTTACATGTGCTCAAATTGTACACTGCAATGTGTACTTAACACTAAGTTGAACAAATTATCAGGTCAATAAAGGACATAAAACTATGTATGCTGGCATCAGTGTCTGTTTGAGGTTAAAATAAATTGACCTTGGGCGTTTCACAAAACTAAAACATTGCCTAATGAAGCTGAAATGTAAACGGGATGTAAACTCAAGGTACCTGGGCTCCATCAAAGTTGAAGATGCCAACAAGACTGACGGGAACAGCTTTGTTCACGCAGCGACCCAAAGACTTCCTTGACAGTGCAAAGACAAAGGGAACACCCTGCTCCCGGCAAGTATCAATGATGGTGTGAAGAGCCTCATCTAGACCACCTGCATAGGAAAAACACAGCCATAAAAACCTGCAGCCTTTTGGGAAACGTATTTTATGCAGTGCCCTGTAAATACAATTTAACCCAGTATTTACATATGATTCTGGTAAGGCTAAATAAAAGCTCCAACCACCTCCTCTAATCCTTGGTGAACAGCCTGTCCCTGTTGTATGAAGTGCAAAATACTTGGCTGTCTTCTTGAATGATCATCTTAATGGAAACATTCATAATGAGGAGCCACAGAAAAAAGCCTCTAAGCAGAATTAGGCTTTTAGATGGTTTAGTTAAATATATAACTAAACAGTTAAATTGCAGTCATGATTTTTAAAAGCATCTATTGGTGAATAACAGTACATTCTGTATAAGTCAAGACGTTTTAATCAACTCAAACACAAAACGCTGTTGTAACAACTCATGACATTAATACTATATGTGCATTGCGGTTTATACTTTCACTCTTAATGTAACCTTAGGTTATTATGCAAATTATGTATAAATATGCAAATGAGTGAAAATAGTTAAAGGGGACATATTATGCAAAACTCACTTTGGTTATAATAGGTCTATGTGCTATACAAAATATGTTCATGAAGTTCTTTGCACAAAATCACTCTCACATAAAGAGATATCACCAGCTCTATTCTTGACATTTTCAGTCCCTTTCAAAATGAGCTGTTTAAGGGCTCTGTCACTTTTATGCAAATAAGCCGTTGCTGGCCACGCCCCACCCATCCCATGCTTATGCTGCGCACTTAACACATGTGAAACAGAGGCGCTATCCAGCCCTATATGTTTGGATTTGTGTTGTTTTTTGTGGCCAACAACACAACACTTCATGAGTGACTTGCCTTTGCCTGTAGCCGTGGCGCTCGGCGTCTTATGCGTGCTCGTGAAACCAGCAGACAAAAATGGCAGATCTTCAACTAATCTAGTGGGTGGGGTCTCGACAGGTGAGGGGTGGTTCTATGCAAATTTCCTCATTCTGACATCAGAATAAAGCAGCCGTCCAAACGGCTCATAGAAGCATATGATTCCTGACACCAAAATCTTTCAATTGACTCACAGAAAACGGATGGATGTTTTTCTTCACGCTTGGAGTGTTTATAGGAGCAGTAGGGACCCAAATGAAAATATAAAAGGATGCAAAAAGTGTGTTTGGCCCAATATATCCCCTTTAAGAGGTCTTTAATAAAATATTAGAGAATAAGCAATAAAAAGAATGAACATTCACATGTTTTCCAGAGTAGTTCTGATATTCTTTTTTTCAACCTATGTTCTTCAACAGAGTTTAAGCAAACAGCATCAGACCACTTTCTAATTCCGTACACACACACAGGCAATTTTTTCCCCTAATCATTTTATCCAGGATTTAGGGCCAGGTGTATTCATAAGCACAGATACAGCACAGTACAGTACATAAAAAAGCTTTGATGCAGCCAAAATATGCATCCATGGTGCACCAAAATGTAATCTCTGATGACAAAAACTGCAGCTTAACATGCACACTGTGCGCAACACTGCCCACTAACTCTGTGTTGTCAATAAGCTCAGAATATATCAGATTTTGGCCTTAAACTGGTGCAAATGTCTTAAAGTAAAGGTTCTCAGAGTTCTAAAATAATGCAAGAGTTTTTAATGTGCATGGATACACTGTGAAAATGACCTGCTACAGGTTTTGCCATTAAATGATTTCCATGTTAACATAAAGCAGGATAATAAAAACATGCAATCTTTTCTTATTACTTTAGCTCCATGCATCTCTGAATAATTTGGACAATTGTGTAGAAAATGTGTGCTTTCATTGCTGCATCTGAACTTGAACTTCCTCCTTCCTCCCTGACCAAAGAAGCTTAACATGGCCAGAACACCTTTTGGCCATCAGGCTAGGAGGCCAGTGAGACTAAAAGGCAAACAAGCATTTAATAGGAAATATTAAAATACTAATTCATTATTCATGTGATTTTAAATGGCTTTTATGCTTAATAGTTTTACATAAACACATGCTGTGTGAGGTCATTTTTGCACCATGGTACTGTGGAAGCACAAATTATCCGTGTTAAAAAGTTAAAACACAAACTTTGAGGGGAGAAATAAGGACAAAAGGAAATTACCTTTGGACTGTACACGCTCACAGTTGGGAGAGATGATGACACACTTGACTTTTCTGAGTTTTAGGTGTTTCAAAACTTCCCTGAGGCCCATGACCAGTCGCCTCTTCATCCTGGCCTTCATGGGGTCCTTCTGGTACAGCCGATCCTGGAATCTCACCAGTTCCTTCAGCAGATTAGTCACACATTCATCTACGTCCTTACTCAGCATCTGGCTGCAGTAACTGTCAGTCAAGGCAGGGAAGAAAACTGAATTAAACAAAACATAATACTGGTAGCAATGTATTCATATCAGCCAAAGGTCTGCTGTGCCACAGGCCCACTTCGCCTAAATAGATGGGAAATGTTTTGTTTGAGCGTTTGTGAAGAATATGAAAACATCAATGTGCTTTCCTTACTCTCTGAATTTCCTGCTATGGATTTTGGGTCGATCGGGGTTGGAAATTGGGTCTGGATTCCCACTTTTAGAAACCATGTTCTCTTCTGCCGTGTTATCCAAGCTAATAACTTGTAAGCTTGTTTGATCTGTCTCCTCTGCATCAGTATGTCCACTGTGCTCATATTCCAAATCCAAATCATTAGTTATTACTTCACTTATAGGGTTACTGGTCTCTTCCTGAGTCTCACTGGAATGTGTCTCGATCTGACTGGCTTCACTGGCCATTCGAGTTGGGTCTCTTTCCTCTAGCAAGCGGTTCTGCTTCCTTTCTTCTCTCTCCTTCAGAATAACCTGTGTAAAATCCAGAGCAATGTATTAATGATAGAGATCAACATATTTTATATAAAAATCATGACAATATTTTTTATTTTTTAATGATCAATTCAAGAAAGCACAAAGTCCGAAAATTAACACGACAATTTAAACTCACTCGTTTCAGGGGTGTTGGCTTTTTGGCTTTAGGAACCTCTCGCTGTTTTCCCTTTTTCACCAGAGGGCTGGTAGAGTCCAAGGGGTTGTGAGCAATCCTCTCTTGCTGCCATGGATGCTTCTTTGGAACTGCTGGTTCCTTGTGGACGACTGGTAGGGCTCCTCCAACTGATTACAAAACCATGACAAATAATATTAGATAGACACATAGAGAGAGAAAATAGCCCAGTAATTAAGCAATAATTGTCACACTTATTCCAACCATTTTATCTGTACTTCAACTTTAAAACTGAACTGCAATTCACCATTTTGATTACACTGATTTTTTTCCGCAGACATGTAACAAAAATAAACAGCCTCAAAATTAATCTAATGCCTTTCTTCCTCAAAATACCTGAAAGTGTTAGTGGCTTAACATCTTGCTTGGACTTCTGAGACTGTTGCTTTTGTTCCAGAACTGTCAGCATGTTCCCCAGGTCAAGCTGCACAGGAGCTTTGCTCTTCTTCTGACTCACCTGCTGAGGATTGAGAATAAGAAACAGTTACCACCACTGAATGCTGGAGGTATGTCTCAAGCCTATGATTGGTAACTGGTGCATAAGCAAGCAGTTTGGCAAAACACGACCGTCTTAATTCAAATTAATTCATTGCAATTTCATTTGTATTCATTTATTTATTGTCTTTCTGACCCTCCTAGGTCTGCAGTGGAATATACAAAGCAAATTTTGATTAATTTTTCCTCCTATTTCACTGAAAAGTTACTGTACAAATTAACTTGTCATATTTAGTGGAGAGAAAAAAAAATGATTTATTTTTGCCATGTTTGTCATTTTTTCTCAATATCAAAAGAAACAGAAAAATCGGATTCAAACCTTTTGATACACTGAAGCAGACACAATCTAAGCAATAGAATATAAACAAATCATAAAATGTATGGCACAGAAACAAACACTATATCAGTTGCAAAGGTTAAACAAAATGTGGTCTAGAGTTATGATTTGAATTTGCTTATACTCCATATGTAGATATAAGTACAGTTGCATTTGTGACCAACCTGTGTTTTCTTCGAATCCATGGTAAATGGCTTTCCGGCAGTGGTTTTGCTCTTATTTACAGTCTCTGGGTGGAGACTGAGAGCCTCTTTATCAGACATGCCTGTATTGTCCTGCATAATGGAGAGAAAAGTGAGGACTGGGAAACAAAAAGCATTCTGTTACCAACTACATTTCAGTTCTTTATAAACTTTACCTGAGCTGTGCTTGATGTGTGCCTCAGTCCTTTGTGCAGATTTACAAAAGTACAGGACAAGTCTGGGAACTCCTCTTCATCCTAAACACAAAATGCTTTTAGCAGAGTTTCTCCAGTGTGATAATGTACAAAAGAATTAAATGTCTGAAAAAAACACCAACAACTAGAAAAAAAGTAAAAAACACTTATAACCTCAATTCTCGGAGGCTCGTGCTGTATTATGTGTGGTACATCATCTGTCGCCTCCATGCCCTCAGATGCCATTTTTGATTTCTTTTTTTTCTTCCTTTTCTTCTTTTCAGTGGTTTGTTCAGCTTGTCGCTGAGTCTTTTCCACCTTGACGTTAACAACAGATGTTCAGCACTTAACTGTTTTACTATGAATGTGACCATATCTGTCGCTCTTGTATCAAATCTTTGCAACTCCATTTAGAAAATGAGAACCCCAGCTTTCACTGTGTGAACATATCTTACTATGCAGACCAACGCTAACTATTGGGGCTTCAACTAATAACCATTTCTACAATCTTCTACACTATATTTGCAGAAAGAAAAAATACATTTATCAAGGGTATAGCAACGGATCTTCTGTGCTGCCCTCAAAAGTGCTATTATAATCAATGTTAAAGGTACAGACACAACTAAAGCAAAATGTAATGACAATGCATGAGTTAGTTGCTAACAGTAAACTGCTGGACAGAGCAACACTGTACCTGAGCTGTGCCTGTGGCAGAGCTCTTCTGGATGACTTTAGGTGGCTGAGAGGCAATGTTGGCCCAGGATGCTGCTGGTGATTCATGAGGGTTAGGTAACCTAAGCCCAGTATCTTGACCTAAATAAAGAAATTCATTACACAACTGTAGACTATAAATCAGCTGTGTGAAAATGTCAATAACTCCGTAAGTAAGTGAATTCTACCTGGCGTTAATGTCTTTTCACGCTTTCCAGCTGAGGCAACTTGTTCAGTTGGCTTTTGTTTTGGTTCTTTCTTTCTCAATATATCCTGAAAACCAACCATGTTCTGACAAATATTTTGGTCTACTATGGAATCCTGATGGGCTGGTGATGTAACAGGACCCCAGCATGTCCGAGGTTCCTGGATGAAGGCAGTTTTGGGGCTGCTGGAGGTAATGTCACATAGTTCGGGAAAATCCGACAGCTTCACTTCAAACGTGCTGCTGTTCATAACTCCTGGTTTGGATCTCTCATCTGAAGACGTAGAAGGTCTAGTCCCTCTATAACCTTTAAAAGGAAAAGACAAAAATCATCTTCAACTGTGGGATGACTATGTTGACATCATGAGACAATGTCCTCAACAAAGACTAAGCACATTTAATTAAAAATGATTCAATTTTTGTATTTGTTTGCTCTATTTTTAGCTAATTTATTTCATTTAATTTAATTGTTTAGCTTCAGACAGCATGTAACATAAGGTAGACAACATTAGTAAGCCAAAATGAGTACGTTTTCCTACTTTTTCTTTTTAGCAAGTTTTCAAATAATTATTTTATTTGACTGAAAAGTTATTTACTAAAAGCTATCTCGCACAAAATTTTGTTAAACTAGGTACATCCAGACTTTTAATCTGTTATTGCCAGCCTAGCAGAAATTAAACATCCCTTTAATGGAACCTTTCTAGCAACGTGAAGTCGGCTAAACGGTCAACAAGAAGCACGCTAGAGTTCTTTTTCCACTCCATGGTACCGGCTTGACTCAGAGCAACTCTACACATCTTTTTGGTAATCCATTAGGCGAATCTAGTACTCATTTCCTGGTAGATGGTACTATTTTTCATATTCACTCTGTTGTGGATCCAAGTGATAAATAAATATACTGACCAGTATTTTTCTGTCCACCGACTAATTCTCGATTCACAATTCTATCTGGTGATTGTTTCTAACATCACAACAGTTTCTTGTGGCATCACCAGCTGCAACAAGGGGGTGCTAACTACAGTGGAAAACAAACAAGGCACGAGGAACTAAACAGCGAGTAGAGATGAGTAGAGTCAAATCGAGGCGGTACCATACAGTGGAAAAAGGACATATGACGCAACGTAAAGAAATTCAGAGCACAACATGTATTCAACCACAGAGTCACAAAAGAACTCGGATGACCATCTAAGGAACTACAGGCCTTGCTCTCCTCTAATTACTCCACCATTGGTAAGAGACAAAACAGTATCCAAGGATATCGATGGTAGACAAAAACACGGCTAACCAACAAGAACACTTGCCAACCCCAAAGCCTTTGGGAATAATGTTCTGTGGACTGATGAGTGAAAAAAAAAAAAAAAAACATTTTGGAAGACAAGGGTTCCATGTGATGTAAGGCTAACTGTATTGCACAATAACATCATACCAACAGTGAAATATGGTGGTGGCAGTGCTATGATATAAGGATGCTTTCAGAATGATACATTCAAAAATTAAATTAAACTTTTGGAGTGCTCTGACTGTGGCAGGACCTGAAACAGGCAGTCCATGTTCAAAACCACCCAATTTAACTGAATTAAGACAATTCTACAAAGAAAAGTGAACAATAGTGCACCCAAAGCAATGTGAAAGACTAACACAGTCAATTATGAGAAGCATTTGGTTACAGTTATTGCTGCTAAAAGGTGAAATAAGCAGGTATTATGTTTAGGGGACACGTTTTTACTTTTTCACACAGATATAGGCATTACAAAACATTTTCCTTTAATAAATCAAATGACCATTCAAAAACTGTTCTCATTTTTTCAGATTAGAATCTGACACCAAGCAAGTACTTTTTTAATGGTACAGTCTCATTAGACCACATAAAGACTCAACCATGGATTTAAAATGATATTATAATGAGTTGTTCTTCTCGCCATGTGCTGCCATGTTAGCACAGCCTCATATTACTGCCTCTCTCAAGTCAGAGTTGAGTTTGACCTGAACACACTATTAGCAGTGCTTCCAGGGACTTCCCATTAAAAATCCTTTACAGTTACATAAAACTGAACCCGGGTATTTGTCTGTCTCACTGTAGCACATATTACCTCTTTTAGTTGTGTCTGTGGACCTCCTGTTTATTCTCCTGTCATGGGAAAAGGCCTCAGGTCTGTGTTGCGATGGCTGTGAGATTCAAAGAGAAGAACAAATTTGCACTGTGCAAATGTGAAAAATGTTGCATTAAGCATAAAGCTATATCTCAGTTAAATGTCTCTCTATTAACCATCAGTGTTTCCCCACAATCTCAAAGCAAGTCACAATTTTGCTAGTTTGAGTTTTATTAAATATAACAAAGGCAATAAATAATAATACCTTTCTAATGTGCTCAGGTGTATATCCCTTTGGGGTGTTATCTGTCTGAAGGCTTTTGCTTCCTCTTGCCTGCTGGAAGCTACTGAGACCGTCTCCTTTTGGTCCACCGCCATGCCGACTGTCTGCTATTGCTGACCTCTGTCGTCTTCTGAACCAGTTTTCAGATGAAGACTGATTCACACGATCTCTTGACAGTGGTCTGAAACACAAAATGTCACAGGGAACTAGAGGGATTATGACAAAACATACATCTGATCTCTTGATAATGGGTCGCAACATAAAATACCACAGGAAAACACAGATTATAGGGAGAACACATATTTAGTACGTGAACTGCAGTAATCCAGCACAATTAATGCAATGAAAGAAGCATTGAATGTTCTTGATAGATTCTTACCTTCTCAAGCTTTCCTCCATATTTAACTCCAATAATATATTGTGTCAGATCAATCAGATGATTTAAGATGTATGGTCCAGGGTGGCAGACCCTCAGCCAGCACTCTGATGATCAGACTTCGAGAGAGAACAAATGTCAAGAGCACCAGCCTACAGCCTGACTGCCAAACATCAGACAAACAACAGGTCAAGCTGAAATAAGCTGCTCACTTTTTTGCTCTCATGACCCACTTTTGTGGGACTGTTTTTAAGTAAGCAAAGTGAACTCTTAGCCAGCTATCGTTAATGATTTATGTATTTATGGTTTTTTTCAAGCCCGGTTAGCTTATATGTCTGCAAATAGCTGGTAGGCAGGTAGTTTCTGTGTACAGTAAGTTGTTAACAGGCTAGGCTACCAAACTTTATTTTGTAAGCTACAGTCCTCAATATGCCGCAAGAGTATGCTAACATAGTTGCTATAACTGTTACAATATTTCATGCTCAACATGATCTTTTTTAACATAAAAAACTGGTTAAATACGTAACAGAAAGGCAATTAAAAGCATAAGCTGGTCTCTGCTCTTGTTAGCTTGTGGCTAGCTGGATAGAGCAGAAAAACACTGCGTCACATTAAATTTACATAATAAAAACTTACACAGGTGCCACAGGCCTGACAGGTGACCCTCCGATAAGCATATTTCTGGCTTTTCTCTGAACATATTTCCAAAGACTCTCTGACGAAACCAGACAGCAAATATCCAACGCTTGAACCAAGGCAGGTTAAACTTCATCTGCCAAAAAACTCCGTCATGTTGAGCTTTTATTTTGAAAAGTAGACTCACAGTGGGGGGGCAATGTGATATTTATTTACTCACTGGCCTGTGTTGGGATGTTTACAGGCTCATAATGTGTGGTTTAAAGAAGTGTCTTACCAATTGTTATATAGGATTTACCCTGTGGAACAACTATTAATAAAATTTACATAGGACAGTGACAGCACTTGTGATTTTTGTAGTCTGGAAGAGGAAAATGTTATGTATCTATTTTGCCACTGTGTATATGCAACAGCTTATTAAGGACAAATTAAACAGCGATGTAGTGATTGGCTTGTTCGATATATTATTTTATTATAAAGAGAGCAATTTGAGGCCACACAACGTGTGTATTATTAATCTACTTTTGTTATTAGGTGAATTTCATATACATAAAGTAAAATGAGCAAGAATCAAGCCAAGATTTTCATATTTTTGGTGGAACTTACAGTACATAAATATTATTCAGAAGTGTAAAAATAAAAAAGCACAGAAAACATAAACTTACATTCCAATGTATGTAATTTAGTCATACTTGCACTGTTTGTTTATTTTTTGTACTCTAGCAATATTTGTACATTGTGTTCCTGTATAATAATGCATTTGTACCTTGCTATTTGTTGAATAAAAAAAATTAAAGGCTCATAGTGCGTGAAGTGCTTACAGAGAAAGTTTGTGTTTAGGTGTGTGATGTGATGTTATGTAGGTTGTGCTATCTATAGATACTGTGTGTGGTAAAAAGTATTGGGCCACATTTCCAACTTTTGTCACACAATTAAGGGAAGGCCCTTTTCTAACAGGTGGAATAATAATACCTTTCTGGTGAGCTCAGGTGTACATGCCTTGATTATGTTATGTGGTGTGTGTGTGTACATACATATATAGGGCTTTTTCAGAAAAAAGAAAAATTTTTACCTGTGTTAATGTATCTTTATGCCAGTTAACATTAAAATAAACATAAACATAAACAAGAAAGCAGTAAAAAGAATCAGAATGTGTTTTGCTTGTGTAAAATGTTGTTGATATTTTGTGAGCTGGTGAGAACACAGGTTCGGTTCCAGATTTCTCCTCGGTTGCTCCAGCCAGTGCTTGGATTTGTGAACAGTCATCAGCAGCTCCTGATTAAATTTAATCAGGTACTGACTGAGTCAAACCAGCTTTCTGACGGAAACTACAATACTGGGCTTCCGCAAGGAACACGATATACTGTACTTAAAATCACTACTGTATAATGTTATTTGTATTTATTCTTTTTGGTTTTATTTAGTGTATGTAGTAATATTAATGAAAAAAACACACTGCGCATCTAAACTCTTTTAAATATTTTAAGAAAGAAGGAACTGTCTCGGGGAAGCAGAAGCTGCACTGGGTGAAGCTGAGGCAGCAGACAGAAGAGCTGAGAGAGAGAGAGAGAGAGAGAGAGAGAGAGAGAGAGAGAAAGAGAGAGAGAGAGAGAGAGAGAGAGAGATAAAGTCATACTGCTTTACCCTTGAAAAAGGGAAACATCAAACCTCCCAGTTAAACACCAACTTTCTGGCTGTGACTTAGAAACTGTAATTATTATCAAGAACTTCTGACAAGCCATCAGAACTTTACAGTAGGTTAACCATAGCACTGTACATATAAATCACATGTCAGATCAGATGAAATTTAACTCATTTCCTTCCTAAAACACAAGAGGACATACAGGTTCTTGATTAAACAGAGTAGTAGACCACATCACCTATAATCCAATCCATGAGTCAAGGTACCCTCTATGGACAAAAGTATTGGGACACACCTTTGGGCCAGGCCCCTTACTTCTAGTGAAAGGCAGTTTTAATGCTTCAGCTTACCAAGACATGTTGGACAACGCCATGCTTCCAACATTGCGGACATAGTTTGGGGAAGAACAAGTGCACAAAGACATAAGGTCCATAAAGACGTGGTTGGATGAGTTTGGTGTGTGACTTGCCCGCACAGAGCCCTGACCTCAACTCCATACAACACCTTTCTGATGAACTGGAACGGAGATTGCAAGCCAGACCTTCTTATCCAACATCAGTGCCTGACCTCATAAATGCTCTACAGAATGAATGGGCACAAATTCCCACAGAAACTCCAAAATCTTGTGGAAAGCCTTCTAAGAAGAGTGGAACCTGTTATAGCTGCAAAAGGTGAACCAACTCCATACAGTCTATGAATCTGAATGCAAAACCCCCGCTGGTGTAATGTTCAGGTGTCCCAATACTTTTGTCTATATAGTGTATGTGGCTAAGCTAGCTAAGTAATTAGCAAGTATGGCTTACTTGATCAATATTCTTTTGCTTTTGTTTACTTGCTGGAATTTAGGAGTGGATCAGCCAGTCACAGTGGAAACAAAATCCTTTTGTGCTATAGACAAAATGGATGATGGTGGAACTATAGACAAGTTTATATAACTGATAATACAAAAATATGTGATATATGTGACAAGCCTCAAAAAATCATTGTAATCCTTCTCCAACATTCATCAGTCTTAAAATCCAGTGTTTCCTTCCTCTGGATCTGGTCCCTCCATGGAGTAGTAACACTGCATCTTCACATCTCTTGGCTCTAGAGAATCTCCTGCACAGGAAGTCTTGCAAGAGAAATTTAATTAGTTGAAACATTTAAATAGTAGGTGAATAAAGAATTAGAAATTACTCAAATGGAAGCTGGCTTAATTTACCTGAGAAAACTGATGGGATGGGTTATATAATGCCACATTTCCAGCACTTGGAGGGTTCTGTGCTTGGCTCACATTCTGTAAAGATGTTTATGGTGCATAACGTTAACAAATAGAGTTTATGCAGAGCCTGAAATCAGTTTTTAGTCTAGGCCAGTGGTTCTAAATCCTTGGTCAGTTTATAGCCCTTTTCCTGCACATTTGAGTGTTTTCCTGTTTTAAACACCTGATTCAGCTCCTCAGTGAACTAAGAAGCCGTTCCTTAGTTGAAATGCGAGCACTTCCTTAAGTGAAGTATTTACATTTAGACACTGGAACACCAAAATGTCCAGGGCAGGAGGGGTACTCCAATTTAACCATGATTTACATCTACTTTCACACAGTTTTACAGTTTTAGACTAAAGTCACATTATGCTTTAGAGAACACCAGAGAACTGTTCCCTTCTATTGTGTGTTTGAATACAACACAAGTTTCAAACATACAATATAACAAATTGCACAATCATATTTATTGCTGTTCTGCATTTTTTTGCACATTAAACTGTCTTGTCCAGTTGTTATTGTTGCTCTTGTGTTCTTTTTCTAGCTTTGTCCTGTTTGCACTTGTGGTCTTGTGTTCTGTTCTGTTCTGTTCTTGTGTTGCACCATGATCTTGGAGGAACGTTGTTTCGTTTTTACTGTGTAATGTGTGTATATTGTAGTAATGACAATAAAAACCTACTTGACTTAACTTGAAGTTCTTCAACATCAGCACGGCCCAAAAGGTACAATCAGGAGGCAGTCCAGGATCAAGCCTGGTAACTAATGATCTACATTTTCATCTAGATCATCGTTTGTTCAGTCTAGGCTTTGTGTGTAGTGTTCCCCCAAAAAGTTGCGGTTCAGACTTCGCAGCCTCAGTCTAGGTTTTTTTCTTAGAACCTAACTAATTATTGTTAGTGGAAACCGCAACTGTCCTCAGCATCCCGTGACGCATCTCTGGCAGAGCAGAGGCAGCATTCCCACATCATAACAGTTTCCCACATGGAGCATCTTGAGTGTTTCACTGACTGCTCTCATGTTTTTAGTTTTGTTCTTCTTAAAGCCCTGTATTTGTTTTACTGTAAATTACATTAAATTATCACTGTATTTACCCTACTTACACCAAAGAAAACGACAGTGCATACCAAAGAAAACGCACATGCGTGTATTACAGTACAGTCTATACAGGGGTGACATCGGTATTTACATTCTAGCACTGTAGCAATTCAGTGTAAACTGTACAGTATGGATATGGGTTTACCTTTACATTTTCTGTAAGAGTAATGTACTAAGCTGAGTTTAAAACAAAATGAAAATGTTATGGGAGCATATTTAGGGGCACATTTAGGATTTTTAGGCTTTTATTTTACCACATCACAGATTCGCTTTTTTGGGGATCTACTGTATTTACAAAACACAAGGCAAGGAATAGCCAGTAAAATATGTTGTAAACCCAAACCAGGCACCATGTAACTTTTTTTCTTACTTGAGTGGTTTGAGAATAGGGGACAGGCTGGGAGTTCTGGGTCCATCTCATGTATCCAACCCCTGTGGATTGTCCAGACACAGCTAAACACACAAAAACTTTTTTTTTTTAACTTTCTGCAATCAAAATTCAAATGAGGGAAACAGTAAATATGACGGAAAATCTGTTAAGAAATATAATCATATTATAACTTACCTGAATCTGTCAGCTGTGTGTTGTCTGGCTTAGCCACTTGTGCCTCGGTGCTGCTTACGCCTTCTGAGGCATGAAGTTGAGTACCTGGATTGTTGCTCATTAGGACTGGGTTAAGTGGTGCCATATATCCTCTCTTAGGACCTGGGTTTGGTGAAATGAACAGTTCTATATCATGGAGAAATATGTGCTGTCACACTTCAAAGTGTCATTCAGGTTTCAAATCACCTGGTCTCAAAACAGGCATGGCATTGAACAGCCCCTTTGTGCGTGGTCCTTCAAAATGTCCTGGACTTGTGGTAGTCGTTTTCAAAACTCCTTTAGAATGTCCTAGTGCAGATTTATTCTAAGGGAATAACACATATTAAACAAAAACACCGAGGGCCTAATTTAATTAAAAATGTTTCATATAAGGAATACAAGAAGACATACCTCCTCCTTTGCCTCATTTGAATCAACCCATTTTTGGAGGTTTTCATCCCAAACAAGCTGTGGGAGATCAAATATGTTTTTTTTTGTAATAAATGGGTGAACCTTGGCTAATACTTTATAAGTACTTGCTTTTACGTACTGATTTGCCAGTATCTGCAGGCAACTGAGCTTCCTTTTTTTTGCCAAAAATCCAGCTAAACCACCCATCTCCAGCTTCCTTCTGAGAGACAGAAACAAATAACGAACGAGGATATAAGACAGAAACAGGGAGGGGGGAATGAAACATAGAAAGATATTCATCTTCGCGGCTTGACAGAACTTGGTGCAGTGCTGTTGTTTATATTTGGAGCATTATTTTGTGTCCTTGATGATCTGACTGACCTTTTTGGACTGGGGTTCTGGAGGTGGACTCTGAGGAACAAACAGCTTGGGTATGAAGGGCTTGGATAACATGTGTGGCTGCTTTGAGTGAGACATTTTCTCTCCCATGGTGTAAGGATTTGCACTGGGTGGTGGGAAAGGTTTCTGGCCAAGCACTGGGTCTGCTGGAGCGCATAATGTCTGAGGAGGCATGGAGTCCATCTGTGCTACACGCACAGTCTGATTTGCTGAATGATCACTGATATTTGGATCTAAAACATGGGATTCAGGTAAAGGCACAGTGAGAAGAGGCACTGATTGTGAGTTCACAGCGTTGGTTGGTTGAAATTCTCTATTAGACACAGCTGGATGTAATGGTTGGGGATCAAGAGGTGGACAGATGATGGGTGTTGATGTGGAAGGCACTTGTGGTGCTTGTGTGCACATGTTCTGGTTAGCACCCCAGTAATTACTAGGAGAAGCCACTGGGTGAGCTGCTTCAACCACACTTGTTTGAGTAACTGGCTTCTGCGTTTGATAGTGTTGACCCATTCGGTCTAAATATGGTGGAAAAGGCAATGGCATGGTTAACTGAGGCACAGACACCAATTCTGTCGTCAGTGACATCGAGGAAGGCAAAGCTATAGAAGGTAATGTAGGGGGTTCTTTGGAATAGGCACTTAACTGACTCAAAGAGTGAGATTCTGTTCCCACAGTTGTGGAAGAAGGTAACGTTGTAGAAGATGATGTACAGGGATCTATGCATGGAGCAGGACATGCAGATCCTGAATCTGTTGCTAATGATGTGGAAGGTAATGTTTGAGGCTCTGTGTGTGAGGCACATAACTGAGGGACAGCTGCTGATTCTGTTGCCAGTGACCCGAAAGAGGATAATGTTATAGAAGGCAGTGGGTGGGTTTCTGGGTGTGGTGTAGTTAACTGAAGTGTAGACTTTGATTCCGTTGCCAGTGACATGGAATAAGATAATGTCGTAGACGTCGGTGTTAGGGGCTCTGTCATAAACGGTGTAGATTTAGGAAAGCTGCTGTGAGACTGTGACTGAAGGTCTTCTGTGTATTGGGACTGCAGAGTTGGGTCTGACTCTTTGGCTTCGTTAGGCTTATCCTCGGGAAAATGGTGTGCATCATATGTATAAACTAGTTTCTCAGGTAGCAGTACAGCAGCGGAAGGCAAAGTGTGGAGCTGTGGCTCAGACACCACTTGTGGCTTCACTGCTTCAACCGGTTCCTCAGCTGGTGAAAAATTCAGACGTTCCACGTTAGGAGCCTTTTTGGAAATCGGAGATGTAGACAAAGGAACAGCCTGAGAAAGATATGTCATGTTTACAGCACATCTGGGAACAGTTTAGATTTTACTTCAGTATACCAACAGAAGAAATTGTGATTTGATAACAAAATTATCAAGAACTTCTCACCTTGTTATTAAGATCAAAACAACCTGGGTTGAGAACTTGGCTCGTTGTTGGAAGTGCAGCGTTGGTTCTGTTTTCAAGAATGCCTTGTGGTGCTGTAACCATATAAGATTACCAAAAGTATGGACAGGGTTCACATTCAGCATTAATGAGAATTTAAACCATGAGAATAAATTTAAAACACACACATACCTGGGGGCACTAGGTGCACCTCTTGAATGCCAGCCTCTTTACTTGGCATTCCTGTGGTCAGAAGAGAGATTTTATATGTGGAATCACACTCTGCTCTGGTCCTACTTTCTGGAGGGTTGTCCTTGGGGTCCACCTCTATTATAGGAAGACATTTTGTCTCCTGCCGCTTGGAGACAGGTGAATTAGATTCCTTCTATAAGTAAGATATAAGATTCTTTCAAACTTCGAAAAAGTCACAAAACATAAACATTCCAAATAGAAAGTTTATAGACACTTTCTGAAATCACAGGAATTAACAGGGAACGAATAGTTTGTCCCCATTTGTTGCAGTAGCAGCCTCTGCTCTGCTGAGAAGGCTTTACACTACATATGATAGCTTTACTGTCAGGATTTGACTGTATTTAACCATGACAGTATTAGTGAGGACAGTTACTGGTACTGGATACGTAGTTGGTCATGATGACCTTAGGTCAGTGCTCCAGAGTATCCCATTCTATTTGCTAGCATTGTCTGCACAATTAGACACCTGCCTTGGCATTAAGTGCATCTTAAAGCAGCTGAACTCACTAACTAGAAAGACTATAAACCTCTGTACATTTAATGTATAATGCAGCACAGTACCAGCACAGCTTACAGTCATTTTGCAGTATAGTTTCCGTAGGCTTTGTAGCCATTCTGGCTCGGATGATAATTCAGGTTCCGGCATCTCCTTCAACTGTTGATCGAAGTATCTCATTTTTGCAGACAGCTGCATGATGATTGGAATAGTAGAATTAAATTTTAACCATTTCCAAGCCATGCTACACTAGCACCCATATCAATAGCTTTATATTATAAAAACGTACAAAGTTTATTTCTAGAAGTATGTTATTACTTCTTTACCTCAATTAACTGGCTTATTAAGGTCAGAGATTGCTCTGAAACTGAGGCTAGCAGAGCTTTGCCGATCACTTCACAGTACTGAAAGGTCTGGGCACAAAGCCCAGCTTCAGCTAGTCTGCAGGCATAAATGAACTTGAAAATCTGAAAAGCACAAAACACAGAGAATGGCCATTGCATGAAAACAATCAAACAAAAATCCTCATCATTACAGTTTTCAAATGTTAAAATATATGCATGTGACTGGCGATGGCAGAAAAAGACCTGGAAGTTTGGAAGAAGGACTGAATCAGAGCCGAGAGACAGGGCATATTCAAACAGCTCAGTACGCTGGATTGCTTCATTGGTGGCATACTTCAGATGAGGCAGACTAGAATTAGAAACACAGGAAAGTGTATTATATGAGGTACTGTTAAATTCAGACTTTCCTTCTAATGCAAATATTATAGCAGCAAGACTGACAGTATTGATTCAATCCGATCAGGTTTTCAACCAATAATTTCAGCAATTAATCAGATAATCTGAATGTTTAGGCAAAACAAAAATATGAACGTAATTTGAAAAAAAAAAAAGCAAAAGAAAACATTAAGACCCTTTCAAAAATCCCGTTAGTACTTCATTGTGAAAAGGTAAACAGAATAGAATCACATTATCTTTGAAATTATACAAAGCCCATCTACTAATTGCTGATTTGTTGAGAAGCTAAAGTAATATTTTTCCGTGGAGTAATCAAGGTTAATCAAGTAATCATGACAGTCCGATATAATAGTCAATTAATGCCACCTTACCTGGAACTGGAACCAAATAGAAAGATGTCTGACTTGTTACTCTTTGTATCCACATCTAGTTGAGCCACCATGTAACAGAATCTAGCAGCACCAGAGCAACCTTTGGAAGCTGAGAGTGAAATTAAAATAATAGCCAACTTTTTTTTTTACATTTTCATCTTCTTCAGAAGTGCATGAACATCATTAGTAGAACACTGTAAAAACAATGGTCTAGTCAACTTAAAATGAAGGGAAGTTTTAATCAAGCAAAGTCTTGTTTAATTTAGTCAAAGGTTGAAAGACTTAACAGATACAAATATCAGTTTTGACTAGTTGGAATCAAGCTGACAAAGCTCTAGAAACTTTGCAGCTGGCTGCCTTTTCATTTTAAATTGGGCATACTTCATTTTTTATAGTGTATGGTGTTTAGTCTTACCTAATGCATGTCCCATACGAGTGATGGTTTTCTTGTGTAGATCTTTGAAACGTGTGTGGTTTGACAATATCATGGCCAGGTGGTCGCACCAGTTTTCCCCCTCCTCAGTCCCACAGTGCTGGAAAAAACGCTCATGAAAACTTTCCAGGCAAAGAACTGATAGACAAACGTGGATTCCTTTTAACATTAAACTCTTGTAACTCTTCTGTAACAACTACGAAACTACAAAGGAAATCACATCACCATAAGAGAGAGAAATGAAGACAAACTCACAGTTGCAGAAGATGGTATCCTTCCAGACATGAGTTGATAAAAGGTTCGCAATGTGTCTTTTTCTGGCAAACTATCGATGAACCTAACCAAGGGGTTAAAAAGCATGATGCTGAAATTAAACAAACACAATGTACAATTTAAAAGGGTCACTGAAGGATGCTGTAATGTATTTTAACATACTTGCTCATTACTTCAGAACAGGCCCTGCTGTCCATTTTACTGGCAAGCATGAAAGCATGTCCCCACAAGCCTCTGCTTATTGCTGTCTCCAGAGCATCCTATTAGTGGTTGAAAACAGCAAGTGCATGTAATTTAACTCAGTTGTTCCAGTAAACAGGCTGTGCAGCATTTCAGTATTCGCTGTAGGGTAAAAACACTAAATTTACCTTTTTCTTGCCAAAGATTAGCAACTCTCGGAAGCACTGTAAAGCCATGTCTGTATCTTCTGGCATTGTCCAAAACGTATCTTCAGTTCTACTTTGTGCTTCACTTGTAAAGTCAATAAGATCAGAGGTGGCATTTTTAGAGGAGGATGCTGATCTCTGATGTCTTAGTAAGAGATGAGATATATCAGTTCCCACCAGTTTCTGTAACACACGTCATGATCATTTGTGAAACACTAGACCACAGACAGTTTGCACCTGTATTTATCCATCACTCAAACCATATATTTCCAAAATGGTCTTTATCGTAAAATGTACTTTAATGTAACAGGATTTCAGTCATTTTGAGCCATTTCTATAGGTCCACTTTTCATGAAATGCTCACACAATATAAAGAATACACTCTAAAACAGCTATTATTTTTCTACCCAAATGCTGCATTGAGAGAACCATACTTATGGTGCAATACCAGTAAGGTTTACATAGCAGCCACACAATACTGTTACACTGTTGTTGTGTCTATTTATTGTGTTGTTTGTATTGTTTCTGTCGTAACTTGTATGCTGTTTATTGCTGAATGTTGCTAGATGTTGCGCCGCAGTCCGTGGAGAAACGTTGTCTCAACACGCTGTGTGTTTGTAAGGTGACAAAAAAGTAACCTTAAACCTTAAACCTTCAAGATTGTTAGGTCATTTTGTTGGACCATTTCTACTACGGTGGGTAGTTTCTGCCCATTATAAAATCTCTTAGCTCAGTTCAGTTTAAAGTATACATTAATTTTATATTTGTAATAATTGTACTGTAGTGGGCAAACATTAGGCTATTAACTAGCTATCCTGGACTAAAAATCTAGAGTGATGCTTCGGTAATTTTCAGATGTTTGCTAGCGTGTTGCCAGACGGTTACTATGGTATTTGAGGTGGTTGCTAGTGTGCTGCTCACTGGTTGTTATGTTGTTGATGTTCCTAGGATGTTGCTAAAACTCTAGGTGCTTTTTAGGATGTTCTAACTGTATCTAAGGAGTGTCCAAGGAGTTGCTAGGGAGATGCTATGGTATCGTGAGTGGCTAATAGGGTGTTGCTAGTGTACAGGTGTCATAGAAATAGAAGTAGGAAACACAATCATTTGTCCAAGTAGTTCTGCGATGGAATAAAAGAACAAATGCTGCTATGTGGAAACTACATGCAATCCAAATGTGGTAGGCAGGCCAGCTATTCCCAGTCAGACCATCCAGTAACTCAACAAAAGAGCTAAAAAATCCACTGTTGGTGTAGAGTACCCACATTTCAGCATAACTCAGTAATGCTAGTTCAGTTTAACCCAGCATCTGTTCTATATACCTGATATAACCCACCTTTGGGGAATGGAAATGACCCAAATTGGGTTGTTTTTTTACCCAGCATCTTTTTAAATGTAGCTGCTTATTTCAGATGATGTAAACAAGCAAAATCTGAAAAATATAAGCTTTTGCTATAACAATGACAATAAAATAAATACTAAATCAAATGATAACTTACGCCGTTCTGTTTGCACACCAACTCCATGAGCTCCCATATTAGGCAAGATGCTTCTTTATCTGCAAGAGAGTCATTCTGTAGACATTCTTGGTACTTCCTTCTGACAAATTCCAACACCTCTGTCTTATGGGTCTTATCTCTATGAAACAAGCAAAATAAAGTTAATAAACAAGACTAACGTATGTCCTGTGTGCTGTTAAACGTTGTGTACAACAAGGCTTAATTCTAGGTACTTTATAATTTACTTCATATATGCCTCCCTTTGTTGGTAGAGTTATTAATCAATTTATAATTAATATTTGTTTAAATAAGTATATGAACAAACTGTAGGCTTCTTGGTTGACCACGTAGACGATTAATAAGTGAATTAACAAGTGATTCTAAACTGATCATTGTTTTATGGCTTATTATTTTATAATTACTCAGTAACTACTGAGGCAGCAATTAAAGTTCAGAGAAAATACACACTTGTCCTGAATTTGAAAACATATGCCATGAATCGAAGTGACCTCAGTGTCAAGGACTACATCAACAGCGTCTCTAAAAAAGTGTCTCTATTATCAGCTCTGCTATATGTTCAAAGTTCGTAAAACCGTCTTCAGTGCTGACAGTGAGAAAGTCATAGATACCTTTATCGCATTTACATTGGATTACTGCATTTATTACCCGACCTAAGACTTCTATCCATAAAATCACATAATGTCCAGAATGCCATGGCCAGAATCCTCACACACACTAGAATGAGATGTAATATTACAGCAGCACTTAAATCCCGTCACTGGCAACCCATATTCTGTTATATTTCTTGTTGTGTTAATGATCTTGCCTCTCTCTACTTTATCACAATGATGATCAAATAGTTTCCTGCTTGATCACTGAAGTCATCAAACTGACAAGCCCAGCCGAAAAGCGGAAAATGGTTAAGGCCCTAAGCACTGAATACCTGAGAGCAATCAACACTCTTAACACACTCTTAAAACACACTTATGTAATATAGTATTTTAATAGTAATATTACAATCTTTTTTTCTGTTTTTTTTTGTGTTTATTCATTAGTCTCTTTGTCATTTCTATCTGACCTTACCTTGTATGATCTATCAAAGCATTTGATGAACATGTTTTAAAAAGGAGCTACATAAATTAAATTAATACCAATACCAATAATAATAATAATGTCTGTCTCTTACTTTATGAGAGGTCCTGGGAAGGTGTGGAGTTCTGGCGGGCCCCGGCAGTCTTGAAACATAATCTGTTGAGAAGTCAGTTTTTCAGCTGAAGCCCTGGTAGAATACAACCTACGTAAAGTCTCTTACATAAATACACCACACCAAGCGAACACAGATTTCAGGACCTCACTGTTGTAGATCTGCACCAATGCTGGCTTGCCATCAGATGGAAGATTTGGAAGCACCTGAACAAGCTGCCCACCAGGTCCAAATCGCGCACAGCAGTGAGGGAAAGAGAAATGCTCCAGAACGGATGGATCTATGGTGAGATCATGTAAAGATGTACTAGAAATCTGCTTTAAGCACATGTATTGTAAAATGAAATAAAACACTGGTGGATCTCACCCCCTGAGGAGCATGTAGCACTGCAGTCCTCATTCATGGCCTCCCTCTCCAACAGACCATGGGCGTCAGAATGAACTGGAGATTGAACACTGACATCGTATGTTGGATAGTCAGTGTGCTGGGGATACCCAGTGGAGCTTGGGTATCCCCAGCTCTAGAACAAATAATTCAGACATTATAGTCCAATATAATAATCATAACAATAATGACAATGCACAAAGTGTGACTGTGTGGTTGATATAAAACTAGTGTTTGGAGGTTTAATGGGCCAAAAAAGTTTGCACTGCTACTCATAAAGCACCAGCCTCTGAATTAGAAGATCTAAGTTTGAATCCAAGGTGCAAGAAGATTTTTTTAACAGAAATCTTTTTGGCCCATGAAACCTAGTTTTATGGGAAACAGTAGTTTTATGGGTAGCAGCATTCACGGACTGATTATCTTAAATTAAACCACAACAAAACCGTGACACGTGTGTTTTTTCTAACTGACTTGAGCTTTAGTGTCCTGAAGTCCGTTTAGGAGTCTGCTGCATGTTTGCTCCACGTTTTTTTCTCTGCGTTTGTGTGTCTGTGCTTTTTTTCCCTTTCCAGCCGCCTTACCCGTGACGTCACTGACTCTCTCTCCAACACATATTTTGAAGGTGACTCGACCGTCCGCTATCTCTCCCCATATATAACAGAGGGGACTCAACCACAAAAATCGATTTTCAAACGATCAATACTGTGTACACGATGGAAGCATACCCATATTTCAAAAACTGTTGGACAAGAAGAGGTGCCAAATTCCAGCTATAAAAAAAATAATAATAAAAATAAAATTTAAGAAGAACAGTAGTGTGACTGCTGATGCAATCACACTAATAATAATAAAAACAAAGCGCCGAAATGCTTCTTTGGAGTGCGGAATTAACCTTTTTACAATGGAAACCAAGTAAGCTGACAAAACTAAGTAAGTTTTTCCTAGAAGCATATTTCTATGACAAAAACCATGGAAGAACCCTTATTTTTAAGAGTGCACACACAGATATGTGCTGGAATCTGTTACCTGTTCTGAATGCCAGCTGGCGCGGCTGTGATGGCTGTGTGTACTCGGCATGCTCTGAGTAGAGTAGCCACTGTGGCTACTTTGCCTGTCCCACTGGTCCCAGTAAGACTGCTGGTACTGGGTGTACTGTTCATGGTCAAAGGTCGAATCATATCCAGGGTAATATCTCCACCAGTCATCATAGCTGTCAGGCCTTAAAGACATTTCAGGTTTGCTGAGTAACACACAGACGACACAATGACAGCAGCAGTAGCTGTGAGTGTATTATTGTTTTTACTTTGTGTGATACTGGTGACCATTGCTTGTGGAGCCCTTTGCTTGGTATCCAGAGCCATAAGGATAATAGTAGCCATGGTGGTAGGCAGTAGGGTAGTATGCTTGTGAATTCCACCCTACAAACACCAAAATCCAACAATTTTAATAAACACTGACATTAACTCTAACCCTATTTGTTTAAATATGCTGATGCTAAGCATGTAAACAGCATTAGTATTTTAGGACTTTGAGAGTCACCTTGAGAATCATAATGCTTTGCATAGTTTTCTGACCAGTATTGAGATGATTTGTTCTGGTCAGTCACTGTAGTCCTGGCTTTGAGCCTCTTTTGCCTGTTTAAAAGAAGTTGCTATTCAATTGTCCATTTAAAGTAGACACATATTAGTGCTGTACCTAAACTGTAATGTGATATTACCCATAATAAAATATTTAGAAATCACTGGTAACTTGCCACCATCTCTGTCATTATATAGATAGCTGAAGCGTTTTGAATTCAACCTGGTTCCATCTTGTGCCATTTTATTACAATACAATATAAAGGATTTATTACTTATTTCAATCAATACAATGCTCCGAATTGATTTTAATTCAGTTTTTAATTATAAAAGCAGATTTTGTAATTAAAAACCTAATTTCTCATTTAATCCTTGTAATCATTAAAGAAAGACACACACATACACAATCATAAGTAAAACATGAAAGGATGATCTCACTGACCTTGAGGATAGCTGATCTGAGTTTGGGATGTGTTCTGAATGGGACTTCTCAAGTTGCTTAAGCTGGCTCTCCTGTTTTTGATTATTCTGCCAAATATCAGTGACAATCAATATGCCAAAATACAACAATATAAAGCAAAACTTATTTGATCATAAGAATAATATTAGTTATAATAATATTTATTTGATCAATTCCTTTTAACAGACCACACAGGGCACAGATGGATTCACAATCTGATACCTGGTCACGAAACTGTACTTTAGATTCCCTTTGTGACGTGTGACCTTTTAGATCCACCCAGGCATGCTGTGCTCTAGAATAATGTAGTGAATTACTGTCTGAAAATCGAGGATCCGTATTCCAATACGCAGGATAGTAGCTGCTGTAAGTGGCTCCAGTGGTCCAGGGTGTTTTCTGTGTCTTCAGAGAAGATACCAGTGGACCAGGGGACATGGGCTGATGGATCTTTCCAGCAGCTGACGAAGACATTTTAGAGTTTCTCTGCTCTTCTGTTGCAGAAGAAAACACCGGTTCATCATGTCCTTGTTCATCACGGACATTTTGCTTGTCAGACGAATGAGTTGTATTGTCTAAAGTTTCCGAAGGTCTAAATCTTGATTTGTGTAAGGTTGAGGAGACAACTGGATCTTGAGACCAGTTGGTTCTTTGACTTTTCTCCTGAATGTTTTTTGTAACTTGCAGATACAAAACAGGCATGTCATCTTCTGACCCTCCTAATTTAGCTTTAGGTTCAGTGGCTGGATTTGGGTCAGACGGGTCAGACTGAATGTGTTCAACCTCTTTCTGATTTAAACTAATGTCTGAGACACGTGGGGGCTTCTCCAATGCTAATGGCATGTCAAGAGGTGCTTCAGTTGATAACAAACCAGATACTGTATTGATGCTTTTGAGGGATTCCTCTGGAGGGACAACATCAACATCATCCTCTACAGGAACCTTAGAGTTGATGCCACTATTGGACAATGACAGTGGATTAAAAATGTTACAGGACTCATGGATATCTCCTGGAATCTCCACATCAGAGATGCTATCCATTTTGTCCTGTTTAATATATTTTCCTGATTCCTTTGCATCTCCTTGTTCAGCATTTATAGCAATTGCTTGGTGTGAAACCTCTGAAGACCCACCAAGCAGTTCTAAATTTGACTTTTGGTGATTGGAGAGGTAAGATGTTGCCTCAAATTTCTCAAGAGGCTGGTCAGAACATGAAGAAGAGGCGTGTCCAGTGCTCTGAACTTGGGTTTCAGCACTACATGGAGATGGGACAGCATCCAAAGCAGGTAAAAGTTGGGGAGAAGGTGTTTTAGGGGCTGACTTGGTGTGGGATGGAGTAGCAGATAAAGAAAGAGTATCACAATCAGAAAGATCAGATGAAGAGTTTTCAGTGGTGGGAGGAAATGAAGTAATGTTTGATAAAGACTGGGTTACAGACTCTGAACTTATCTGTGGAGAAAGAGGGGCGACATCAGAAGGGGTCTGCACTGTCCCAACAGAAGACATTAAGTGTTCTGTAGGTCCTGGACTCTCTGGGCCAATCGTGGAAGGAGAAGAAGCAAGACTGTCTCTGTTTTGAATGTCATGATCATGAATAGACTGGAAGTATTTTTCAGCTCCATTATCTTCCAAGTCTGGTATCCCTGCAGTCCCTGGGCTGAGGGATTGGTCAGTCTGTAAGGAGGGGTCTCTGCTAGGTTTGGGCAGATGTGGTGGTGATGCCATTTATGAGCAGTGGAACCTGTGGGAATTAAAACTTCAAAATGATTGGCATTAGACTGGAGATATTTAGTCATTAAAGCATCAACTCATTGCAAACAGTACACCTTAAAAGAGACAATAATTAAAGCATGGTGAAGCATTAAGACTGGCTTTCACTGGAAACGAGCCTGGCTCAAAGCCTGAAAAACAGGTGTGTCCCAATACTTTTGTCCATACAGTGTATGTAAATCAACTTTAATACACTGAGAAGTATTTTAGCTCTGTCTGTTGACAGCCTAAAATAGCCTACCCTCTGAAACGGCACCCAGAGTTGGCGTTCCTCCAGCCCAGTGCTTCTCACTTCTAGCTAGACGACTTCGCTCTAAGCAAATAAACTACTTCATCTTCCCTCTAACATCTAAAATGCCTGCAGGACATGCAGCACTACTGCAGTTCTACCTCTCATAATATGTTGAACTTTCTGCAGGGGTTTAAACGCGTCCAGCCCACCTGCGTCCAGGAGGCTGAAATGTGTGAGTCTTCTCCCGGGACAGGGACCATCTTGAAATGTAACCTGATGCAGCGTCTTGATCGTTTTTTTTTTGTATTCATAATAATTATAACAATAATAACATCAATACTACTACTGCTACTACTACTACTATTACTACTAGCACTGCTAACAAAAATAAAAAAGTAACAACAACAACAATAATACTAGCACTAATAGCAACAACAATAATCCTACTACTGCCACTGCTTCTACTACTACTACTGCTACTATTACTACTACTAGTACTACTAATAATGTATTATTGTTGTTGTTATTAGTAGTAGTGGTAGTTGTAGTATTAGCATTAGTATTAGTATTGTTGTCATTTATATGTAATGTGAAATGTCATTATATAATAACAATAATAATAATAATAATAATAATAATAATGCATTCTTTTTGTTGTTTTTATTATTATTTGTAGTAGTGCGGTTGTTATTATTATTAGTATTATTATTGTTGATCGTGTTAGTGTTAATACTATTGTTATTATCACTATATATATGATTAGTAATAGTATTATTAGTAATAATAATAGGAACAATAATTATAATTATACGTAAATATAATAATTATAAAGTGTAATAGATGTAAAATGTAATCTATAATATTATGCGGAAATAATATGATTTATTTAGGGGAATCATAAGGGAAATCAAACATAATTTTGTAATGTGGTGTTAAGTGTTTTTTTTTTTTCTTCATTTGATGTACTCAAAACATTTTAACTATTTTATTTGGTGTCCACAAACATTTTTTACTATTTTATTTGGTGTCCCCAAACATTTTTAACTATTTTATTTGGTGTCTCCTAGATATTTTTTACTATTTTGTTTGGTGTCCCCAAAACATTTTGTTCTGTTTTACTTTATTTCTCTGCTTGATACTTGCATGTATAAAAATGATCCGGGTGATTTTCCCCCTTACAGCAGAGGGCAGCCTCAGCCTTCTAGAGTCTTTACGGCACCGATGACGTCACGATTCTCTTGTGAGGTTGCCATGTTTTGCAGAGCTCAGCGAAGTAACTTTTGTTGGATGTCACGATTTAAGAACCGTCTCTAAACGTAAACAAGAAATACGATAAATAAAGAAACGGTGGAATAAAGCAGTTTTGCTAAAAATAAACATGTTGAGATAAACGGAGAATATTATATGTAGAATACGAGGGAAAATCCTTAATCTGGCAACCATTATGTCATAGACATGTGTATTTAGCTGTGCTCACGGTTCGTTCTGTATTTCACTAGAGAAAAACATCAGATCTCGTTGAGGAAAGCTGTTGTAAAAGCCAACTACATTGTGAGGGAACGAGGTGGAGGGGTTGCTAAAGTGTTGTAAAAGAGATGACAGCTCTTTTTAGTTCCTTTATAACTCAGTAAAGAGCAGCTTGTCTGATCTACACTGATGAGAGGAGTTACTGTGAGGGGCAAAGTCTGGGCTGTGTTGTTACAGTGTTTCAGATTACCAATGACGCTTCTCAAGCGGATGATACTTAAACTGATGAACCGAGTACTGTTAGGCTCAGTACCTTGTGGTAAGATGGCCAGTGATGTAGTCAGCAGCTCCAGGAGAAAAATGGTACGTACTGTTGTTACTTTTTATTTATTCCTCAACCTGTATGGACAAACTAAATTATAGTATACTGTACTATATGGTATGACCATTACATCAACAAGGACTTTAATGACATTGCATTCAGATACATAGACTTTAAGTTGGACTTGGTCTCTCTTTGCTGCTATAACAGCTTCCACTCTTCTTGGAAGGATTTCCACAAGATTTTGAAGTTTCTGTGGGAATTTGCGCCCATTCATTCTGTGGAGCATTTATGAGGTCAGGCACTGATGCTGGACGAGAAAACCTGGCTCACAATCTCCGTTCCAGTTCATCCCAAAGGTGTTGGATTGACTCTGTGCGGGCCAGTCAAGTTCTTACACACTGAACTCATCCAACCATGTCTTTATGGACCTTGCTTTGTGCTCTGGGACACAGTCATACTGGAATAGAAAAGGTTCTTCCCCAAACTGTGTCCACAAAGTTGGAAGCATGGCGTTGTCCAAAATGTGTGGGTATGCTGAATTATCATGATTGTCCTTCACTGGAAGTAAGGGGTCTAGCCCAAACCCTGAAAAACAGGTGTGTCCCAGTATTTTTATCCATATACTGTACTTGGCATTACAGTCAAATTGGCCCGAAAGCAAAGAGAGCTGTGAGTGATATAAAAGTCCAGAACTGCCAATTTGATGACAAGATGATTCTCCTTCTTTTTTTATGTAAGTGGACAGTGGCGTTGCACGACTTAAAACCAATTTAACCAGAGGTGCCTGTTTCTAGTGCACAGGGTCCACAGTTGTGATTCACACTGGACGATTTCCCTGAGCAAACACACCTGGTTATTCACAAGTGACCTGTCAACTCCCAGGATTAGGTTGTTTGAGGAGGTAAACCACCAAACAGTGCTGGACAAACACCCTCCAGATCTGGATTTGGGCACCCTTTGGTTTCCTTAAGAGAGATTAAAGCTTGGGGTGACTGGTGGTCTGGTGCTTAGGGAGTTGCCTCTGTGATCAGAAGGTTATGGGTTTGAATCCCAGGACTGCCAGTGGCACCACCTGAGGTACCCTTGAGCAGGTTCCCGTCTCCAAACACTTCTCCCTGGGTGCTGTGTCGCTGGCTACCCACTGCCTCACTTGGTGAATGGGTTAAATGCAGGGAAAGAATATGACATTGTTTACATCGTGTGCCTTGCTGTGGTGTGTTCACGTTTGACTATAAGGTCTACTTTACTTACTTTGGTTTTAAAACTGAATAAAGGAAACTTGTCCTGAAGCAGGTCCTCTCTGACTGATCCCTAAATATTTAATGTCTTTCAGGTCGTAGGTCTTGGAAACCCTGGGATGAATGGGTCACGGCACAGTGTTGGCATGGCCGCCATTGCAGCACTGGCAGAACGTCTTGGAGTGGCTGACCAGTGGAAGTCAGACAGACAGGTGTCGGGAGAGGTCATCGTTTCAGCCTATCAGGACACCCAGCTCGTGCTTCTCCGCCCAAAGTTGCTCATGAATGTCAATGGGGTCAGTGTGGCGAAAGCAGGTGAGTGAGAACAGTCAGAATGTCCATCTACCACATTAATAATTACTGATGTTTTTGGTTTACTTATGGATACAAAATAATAATAAGCTTTGTGTTCCACAGTGCACTGTATTTATGAGTAAAAGAGGTGTTTACAGTAGTATGTTTTACCTATTTGGGGTTTTTTTTTTCTCCAGCCAGCAAATTTTCTGTTCAGCCTGAACACATTGTCCTGATTCATGATGAACTTGACAAACCACTTGGAAAGCTTGGCATCAAACATGGTGGGAGTGCAAGGTCAGAGACACCTTCTGTTTATTTGAATGTTTCAGTTTTCTCCCCAGAAGAAAATAAACAATCAGTAGGCATTTCACAATTATTTCACAATCACCTTAAGGGTTTTTTGCGTATAATTTAGTACTCTGAAGAAAAACATTCAAGATTTACTTGACTGACTACACGTCAGCGTAGTACACCATTGTATGGCACTACCTAGCTGGTGGCCTAGTGGTCCCCTAATCTCAGGACTGCTAGTGTCATCACTGAGGACCCCACACACTGCTCCCCAGGTGCTGTGTTCCTGGCTGCCCTCAACTTCACTTGGTATATGGGTTAAATGCGGAGAAAGAATTTTACATTGTTCATATTGTGTTCTGTGCTGTGGTGTGTTCACACATGACTATAAGGGAACACTTTATAGTGTAGTAAGAAAACAGTATAGCCAAAAGTATGTGGACACCTGAAAATTTCTTGGGCAGTCCATTCCAAAATTTAGTATAGAGATTTAGTATAGATTTAGTATAGAAATGTCTCCCTCCACACTATACTCATCAAACCATGTCTTCATGGACCTCTCTTTGTCCACAGGGGCACAGTCGTGCTGGAACAACCTTCCCCAGGCTATTGCCACAAAGCTAGAAGCATATAACTGTGCTAAATGTGACTCCTGAGTCCATTTTTTTGCTGATGTTGCATCTAGAGGTAGTTCAGAATTCTGTAGTGAGAGGCCCCAGTCTGAGTTTGAATGGCGTGCTGCTTCGTGCCTGAATTGTTGTTGCTCCTACACACTTCCTTTTCAAAATAAAGCACTTAGGTTTGACCAGGACATATATAGCCTAACAGAAAATTTACAAGCTGGTATAAGTGGTTTCTTATTACAGTGCCACATCTAAAGCCACTCAGCTCTTCATTATGACCCATTCTGCTGCCAGTGCTTGTCTATGGCAATTGCATGGCTATATACATGGTATTTTAAATACCTGTTAGTACTAGGTAATGTTGATCTCAGTAATTAGTGTGTCCATATCATGTACCTAGGAGGCAAGAAAGCTAATCAGCCAGTTTCTAGTTTCATTAAATGAAGAAAAAGGCAACTATATCTCAATTGTCAGCCAAAATTTCATGATCTGGACAGGCCTGATGAACAAGTGTAATGGCTCCATCTTGTGTTAAACAATGAGGACAAGTGAGTAAATCATTGTGTTTACTCAGTAATTCCAAAGTTTTAGAATCAATTACTTTGGTATAAAAAGGTCGAAAAACAGCTCATATATTTGTTCTGTGTTGAACAGAATTTTAGTGAACCCATTTTATAACACTGTATTTTTCACCGTGTGAAACAAAACATGACACACTGGGCACTTTTAGGGCATTTATTTTATGTGTAAAGTGACCATTCTGTCATACGTGAACACACCACATGTGTTCACAAAATTCTTCCTCTGTATTTAACCCATTCACCAAGCGGGCAGCCAGGAACACAGGGCTTGGGAAGCTACGTGTGGGGACGGTACCTTGCTCAGGGGCACCTCAGTGGTGCCACTAGCAGTTTTGGGATTCGAACCCACAACATTCTGATCACAGGGCGAACGCCCTAACCATTAGGCCACTAGCTGCCACATGGTATGAAAATTATTCTGAAACGTGGTTATTGGCTAAAAATATGGCCTTTGCTAATCACTTTATTTTAATGGAACACTTTTATTCAGTGGAACAAGTGCGTCTGACCCTAAATTTGCAAATAGTGTAATTCTGTAGCAAAACTATGAAAAAGTATGCGCTTCAATCAGTGCCAGAAAATCTGAGGTTTTTTTTTTTTTCATTTCTGTGTTGACAGGGGTCACAATGGTGTCCGATCCTGTGTGGATTGTCTTCAAACTGATGTGAGTCTCCTTTTTTCCTTTTTATTAAATAAATCAATACATTAAGCTAAATGCTAATTTTATTTGTAAGCTCTTATATGCCTCACTCTCGTAACTACATATTAGTTTTATGGTGGTAATAAGTAATAAGACAGAAGATTAATGACTGAATGATAACCTGTTTTGGGTTTAAAATATAACTGCTGTCTTCTTTTTACCTTTTCCACAGGTTATGCCACGCCTACGAATCGGTATTGGCCGACCCTCAGGGAAAACACCAGTGGAAAGACACGTTTTGGGACGATTTTCCAGAGAAGAGCAGACTATTTTAAGCTCTGTTTTGGTGCAAAGTGTGGACCTTCTACTGACACAGCTCACAGAGCCGCAGCTCCAAGCATTTCCACCAGGGGGCAGAAGAGGAGCGAGCAGGAGTACAGAGAGGAAACCTCAAGCGCCTATTGAAGAACAGACACAGAACTGACTTAAACTGCCAACTCATAAACAACACCTGCTTAAAGTGGAGAATCCTATTGCACAACTCTATTTGTAGTGTGAAAAAGGAACATTTTGTGACAAACACACACTGACAGGTTTGATTTATAATATGATGTAAGCCTTTAGCAGGCCTTTGATACCAGTCACACATATTTTACCCTCTTATTTTTTGTTCACATTAATGTGAACCCTATAATTGATTGGAGACAATGCCCAGAATGCATTGATGTGTACAAGCCCATCAAATTATTGTATATTACATATAACAGTATTTTACATTTTTTCTTAATTGGTTACACACCTTTTCCATGACATTATTTTTAATGCAAAACTCTTATCACAGTTTTCAAGAGTAACAGGGAAGAACCCAAAGTTGAAATGTTCCACACCGCAATGTTAATATACAATACTGTAAAAATGTTACAGTATGAAACTTGTTAAACCGTGTGAATTGGACCTGAGTCTCTCCCATACAGCTCAACAACTGTTGCTGTAAAGTAGCCCCCAGATATCCTAAGTAATATCTTCACATGTTAAACACAGGAAGACTCATGTGTTCATGTGATTTCTAGTCTACATAGCTTCTCTTGACAAGCAACAAAACCTCCCCCAGGTATATCAGAGAATGGGGAAGAGAGAAGGAATATAATTTGGTTGTGTACATAAATGCTATACTGTAATGGATGGTGTGTTCAGCGTGAAAGCCTTATTTAATTAAAAGTATTTCTTGTTCGACTTCTGATTCTTTCCATCTCTACTCCAGTATTTTTGCTTAAACTGTATCTGTTAGCTTCAGCATACCAAGACATTTTAGACGACGCCATGCTTCCAACTTTGTGGACACAGTTTGAGGAAGAACCCTTGACTGGCTCACACAGAGCCCTGACCTCAACCCCATCCAGCACCTTTTGGATGATCTGGAATGGAGATTGCAAGCCAGGCCTTCTCGTCCAACATCAGTGCCTGAACTCATAAATGTTCTCCAGAATGAAAGGGCACAAATTCCCACAGAAACTCCAAAATCTTGTGGAAAGCCTTCCAAGAGTGGAAGCTGTTATAGCTGGAAAGGGAGACCATCTATGTATTTGAATGCAATGTCATTAAAGACCCTGTTGTAATGGGCAGGGGTCCCAATACTTTTGTCCGTTGAAGTATAAGTGGATAATAACCTCAAATAAGGTTCTCCGGGGAGGTCTGTTTTTGATTGTCATGAGCTTTGATTGAAACCAAGGTCTCACAAAAGTGAGCTTTGTGATCCCAGTCAGAACTGTGCTGGGTCTGGGGATTTGAAGAAGAGTGCTCCGGGACTACAAATTGTGTGTGGAATCAATGAAAATGTGGTTGTGAAGTGACGGTGTATGGTTCTGGGATTTTAAGGATTTACTTGGATTTTGTGTCACTCTGTTAAAAAACTAATATGAAATGAGTAAGTCTATCCTTTGCCTTCTGAATGACTTCATCTTATTTGTCATGCCTACCTAAAGGCCTCCAGCTCCTTAGGGGCAAGGATGTGGAAATATACACTGATCCTGAACTTCCATGAGAGGCTGGTTCACCTGAGAACGTCATAGAATTTAGCTCTCGATGGTTTTAATAAAACTACTCTAAATTTGTATAGCAGCTTGCATCTGGCTCTAGTAATCTTATGAGTATACAAACACAAGGAAATAGCATTGGCTCCTTAAAGAACACATATTCCGATAAAATAGCCTCATATATCTTGACTAATGTGAAAATCACTGGTCTTAAACACTACATTAAGTGATTTATAACAGATAGTTAACAGATTTATAACAGATAGTCATAAATCTACCACCAGTGAGCAGTGTCCTTTCCAGCCATCTTTGGAAAGAACTAGTGTCCAAACCCTCTCAGTCCCTTTTTAAACAAGCAAACTGTTCTGTCTCATTTGTTGGATGCTGATTTTGAACTTGTCGGTCCAGCTCGTCCCATGCCAGGAAAATCTGGAGACTGAGAATCAAGACATCCTTCTAAAAACCTTTTGCTTTTCTTTGGACTGGACATAATTTTGACACAATTTTGAAGAATGCTTGGGATCCTTATCCTGGTGATGAATTAAATTTTGTCCAAAGATACATGAAACAGAATTCTGTGATGCTGAAGAATTGAGTGATACCTTCCTTTTTTCCAACAAAAAGTGAATGTCAATGCACTAAAGACAGACCTGATATCTGTTCTTCAAAGACAATAGTTTGAGCCATTGTGGTTAAAAATGTGTTGCTACAGACTATAAAAGCTGCGTATTGTTTAAAATGTTTAAATCTGAGGACAGGACCAAACTTTTCAGTAGTTTACCTTTTCAGTTTAACATAGTTTACCTTTATGCATTCATATAAGTAATGTTCCAGCCTGGGTTGCTTTTTACATTTACATATACCAGGACTAGAGAGTAACTATAGTATATAAATACGAGGGATAAAGAAAAGGTTCAAAAGGTTCAAAAAGGAATATAAAACTACACATATGTCACATCTGGACATGAGGGAAAATAATGTAGAAATTGGACTCTTTAAAGTATTTTACCCTCAGAATAAGGGCATGGAAGTCCAGCTTTGAGTTACAGTCATCTAAACTTTCAGAATTACTTTGTACTGTAATGTTCATGATATTAGAGCCAGCAAAACATCAGCTCTCTCTGTTTTTCAGTGTTGTTGAAGTTTTTTTCCATCCCCATCTCTTTTAACGCCAAATGTAGAAGTGGTGCGAATGGACAAAGGCTTCAGATTGAAAGTTCAATTAGGTGAATTCACTGTAATGGAATAATTAAAGCTAACACTTTAAAAAGATCCTACACAGTAACATGGAACATACAAGCCACTATAGAGGTTGTCAAACAGGTGGTTCATGAAAGAAAGGCAACAAATCTGACTTACAACTCGAGATCATCTAAAGATCTCACTTCAAGAGAGACAGATGGGGAAAAGGCCAATTAAAAAAAAGAACCCTTATGACACACGTTCCTTGCTTTCTGGCTGCAAAGCCTTGAAAATACACACTCCTGAGCTATTCTGTCTCCAGTGGTCAGCGTTGTTTACTTCAATCGTACTTCCACCAATCCTTCCCCAGGAGGTCAGAGGTCAGGAGCCTGGCTGGACACTAGGCTGATGGAAAACTGCTAATTTATTCAGCACTGAGTCGCCCAGCTTCGCCGGGGGTCTCCACTAAAATTTACATTTAAAAAATCTTTCACAGTATAACTACAATTCCTCAAGTTCAGAGCTGTAAATTCTTTTACCTGATCCAAATGTGCATGACTTCTGTCCTGTGATATATTTGGCACTGTTATGCAGATTAACCACATGTGGGTGAACTAAGTAAACTGGGTTGTTTTAATATCTGGCAGAGGTGTTTTAAAAAATAACTTGTCAATGCAAAATGCCGGCCCCCCACACACAGTTCTTTCCTTAACAAATCACATTTTGAATCTTAAATGACTTTAATTTCATCTAATTAATAATAATATAGTCGTGCATTATTGTTGTAATCATGCAGAGTGTCCTGAAGGCTCCCTTGAAATTGCTGCAGATACCATTAAGCAGCTGGAAACACCTGCAGGTTTTAATCACCTCACTTCAGTCTTTAACAGATCCCTCTTTGGATCCTACATGTTTATGTTAATATAGTAATATTAATTGTAATGTACACCATATTACTTTTATAGTATATTAGCAGTCCTCATGTGATATAATTATTATTAGTGGCATTGTTGTTAATTAATATAATAATAATAAGCTATTAATGTGGGCCAACAGGTTTTAATCACCTCACTTTCAGTCTTGAACAGATTCCTCTTTGGATCTTAAATGTTTATGCTAATATAGTAAGACTAACAGCAATGGTTCTATGAAAAACTAATAGGATCCTTTTAATATAGACATAAGAATTGTTTTTATACTATTAATTATAATAGCTAATATGCTGTTAAGTCTAATAGCTAATATACTGTTAAGTATAATAGCTAATATACTGTTTAGCTATTATTATTTAATATAATAGTTATTATTAGTTTATCATTTTTATAATAATAAGGGGGCCTATATAAACAACTCATTTACAAACAGTTAATGAACAAGCCCTTTGTGATGGAGAGTCAGGGTAATCCTTTTGTACTGTGAAAACAGACATCATTGTTTGTATATAATTAATTATAATAGAAACAATATTACTTCACTACACTTCAGTCTTTAACAAATTACTCTTTGGATCTTATGTTAATTTAGTAAGCATATATATTAAGTATATAGTATCTATATATATATTAAGCTTGTAAGACTGTGTTAAATTATGACTAGGTTTATGTTAATGTAGTAAGACTGATGGTAATGCCATAATGTAACAATATAACAGAATTATATGTATATAATTCTGTT
>JBBPCX010107022.1:0-21920 GCA_037974365.1 Hydrocynus forskahlii
TCTAATAGAAATAATCTCAAAAGGAGTATCATTTTATTTTCATTTTATTGTAGTCTTCAAAAACATATGGTAAACAATACCCCAGCTTTGTAAAGAGAATTTAACATAGAAATGTAGAAAAAAATATTTTAGAACAAAAAACCTTTCTTTCTGTAATGCAGAGTATCTGAATATACAGATCAGGAGAAGTGAAAAAACATAGATTACCTTGTTAAAGGAGTGGGACATATTAGGCCGCAGCCAGTCTTAGAAGGAAAAAAAAGCATAATAATCTGCTCAACTTTTATAAGGGCCAATTTGTGTCAGAGCATCTACAAAACTTATGGGATGTTCCTGGTATGGTTAGTACCTACACAAAATGGTCCAAGGAATAATAACTGGTGAGCTGGTGACACTCATGGTTGTTTTTCTTGTACATCATGTAGGTGGCGTGATGCATGAGAGCAGATGGCACCAGGATGCACTATGGGAATTAAGGCATCATATGCTCTGGGCAATGTTCTGTTAGAAAACTTTGGTTCCTGGCATTCATCTGGATGTTATGTTGACACGTACCACCTACCTAAGCATCAAATACACACCAAGTACACCCTTTCATGAAATAAGACAGGATAAACCTTTATTAGTCCCACAAGTGGTAAATTTGCATTGTTATGATAGAAAGTGGACCAAACAAAGGTAAAGAGTAAACAGTAAAGTACTGTGTTAACAGCAAAGTATAAAATATACTATACAAATAATCTAAAATGTATAAATATGGACATTTGTATGTTCTGAAGTGTATATATATATATAAATGTTAGTATGTGTGTGTGTATGTATGTATACACCTATATAAATACATGCATTGTATGTACACAATGGTATACATGATAGTGGTATTCTCTGAAGGCAGTGGCCTCTTTCAGCAGGATAAAACGGTATATTAAGCAACACAGTATATGTACCCATATAGTTAAAAAGTAACTATAGTAATTGGATATAATGACAATCCTAAGACTGATTAACAAAATAAGCTTCACTCCACTTTAAATACATTCTTGTTTTTCTCACCAGTTGATATGTTGCACCTTTTATTTACCCCTAAAGATCTCGCTCTGGGTGTGAGGGAACACATCCGAAGCAAGCTTTTTATTGGTTATGTGCCAAAAAGACTGTAAAATATCAAGATTTTTTCACCATGTCAGCCTACTGTCCCTATCTAGAATGTAAATCTTTTTGTTGGTTAAGCAGAAAAAAAATGGAGTTGAGGACATTTATAGAAAAAAACTGCTGAGCTATTATGGGTATTTTGTTTTTGCTGCGTGTTCATTTTCTTCTTTTCTGCATTACTTTTTGGCAAGAGCTATAAAACTCTTACATTTCTTTCCTTCAGGTGTTTCGCACAGATTTGATCACAGCCATGAAGCTGCCCGACTCAGCCCAGTTGAACCCAGAGGACTTTTATGTCCTGTCAGACCCTTGGAGACAGGAATGGGAGAAAGGCGTTCAGGTCCCAACCAACTTGGAGGCCATACCTGAGCCTGTTGTGAGGTATGTAGCCTCTATTTCTCTTGCACTTTGATTCTCCTACTCCTGTGTGATTTCTCAGGGATTAGATTGTAATTGTACTGAATATTTTATAGTAATTTTTACTTAAACAAGTCTTTAATTGGCTTCCTCTTTCTTCATTTGGGTAAAATCACTATAATCCATTCAACAGGAACAATTTATATGAACACATGTTGGAAATCTGTCATGTCGGGTATGGGGTGGACACCCTAGCAGGAAACAGCGCAGATGGTTAAAAAGGGTTTTAATAAACAAAGTTCAAGTTCAAGAGCTGTTAAGGCTTCACACACAAACGAGCATCAGAACACTCAGATACAAAGTGTTTCCGGATGACCTTCACTCCGGTGGGCACGTAAACTGAGCACAGGGAAGGGGGACTCTGCTGCAGAGCTTACTCTCTTGAAGCATAAGCAAGCCCTCTGTCTTCAGGGGCCAGTACATCTACTCCACACTTCGTGGAGTTACTCCATGTGGTGGGCGCTCCAATGCTAACACCTGTAGACACACAAGCGGAGAGACACACAGGGAAGGCACATAGTCAGACACCAAGCAGCGGTTGTAAACAGAAGTTCCAGTTTCACGTTGCTTGGCTGGCACAGGAAGCTCTAAAACTGCCAACAGGAAAGTCGTTCGGGTGCGTCAGTGCATAAACCCCTTCTCGTGAACAAAAGCATATAGTTAAGAGCAGACACAGTTTCTAGCAACACAAACCCAAACCAGCGCCGAATTATGAAGTTGGGTGACCACGCAATGATCGGCTGGACTTTATACTCACACACATGCTCAGACAGCCAATCACACGACTCAGACAATAAATCCAGTAACAAGAATCACTTAAACTAAACTCAAGACAGGTGGATATGTCGTTAGGTACCTAGCAACACTGCTAATGAGCTAACGAGGCTCCCCACTCTCACCGGTGTTGTCTAGGCACCAAACAGCCACACACACAGCGTCAACAAGACGTGCCCTGGGCTGTGTGCACTCAATACTTGGGTGACGGGCTCCGCTGGGGGCATGACTGAGGTGGACAAGACGTGACAAAATCATAAGTTTTTGGGATATTCAGTACATGTTACAACCCAATCCAAATCAACAATTGTTGAGGCTTACAAAGAATTGCAAAAATGATTACAGTTTGCTCTAGGAGCCAACTTCCAAAATTAATAACTGAAAAAAGTATTTAGAGTAGAGGTGTGGGATTTTGCAAGGTCCCATGAAATGAAATTTTCACATGATTTTTGGGAACTTTGGTGAGTTGGTATGAAGTGATTCAGTACTGTTATGCATATAAGCTGCTATGTCATATGGGTGAACATATCTGCTGTAACTCTTCCCTTGTTGGAGATCTACTACATTTTTCAGTGATTTCGTCAAGATCACTTCAACATACATTGTCACTCCACAATGAGGTGATTAGGGAAGGGGCAGGCTGGACTTATTTTTCCCTTTTTTTTTTTTTACAAAGATGTCACATCACAGATCCAGGCATTTCAACCACTGTCTGTTGCTTAAAGAGAATGTACTCTCTTAAACAGTTAAATCTTAATTTACCTCATTTTAATGCTGGTTTTCAGGACTGTTTTCTTTTAAAGACTGAGGTAGGGGAAGTGCTTTAAATGGTACACTGCTAAAGTACTGTTGTTGCTGTTAAATCCTTAAAAAGGCCTTTATGGTAGGTTTTCTGAACTTTTTGGTTAAAGGCCAAGGAATGCTGTGCTAGCAAAGACAAAGAGCTGGTCTGTAGCATCCTAAATATTTCTCTGCTGATTAGTAAGGCTCAGTCAACAATTGGAAAGTTGCAGTTGCAATTTCCATGCAATAATTGTCATTCATGCGGTTGTAGAAGTTTTGTCTTCAGTCATCTCAGAAGGTATCAACCTGTAGGACAAGTGATTTTGTAACAAAATTCTTTGCTGAGACAATGGCTGTGGCTTTAATATTGGTCTTGCCAGAGACAATCTGAAGACTAAAGAGTGAATTGCTACATGGCTTGCTCTGCAGATGTCTTGTGTGGTTTCCTGTTTTCAGTGTTGGCTGCAGCACAATGTTTATGCTTAACTACTTTTCACATTGAAGTAAGTGCCCTAGACAAGAAAACCTTTTCTTTCATACAGCATGCTCTGTTTAGGCCTGGTCTCCTTACGCAGATCCTGCTTAAAAGTTTGTGATTCCTTTAGAATATTCTATATTTATAAATATGACTTACAAGATAAATAGAATCCAGTGAAACATTTGAGACAAAAATATATTACTTGGTCATTTATTTATTCAGGATAATAAGCCAATATTACATATTTGCAAATGGAAAAAGTACCCCTAGGATTATCATTTAATTTAAAGGTGAAATCAGAGTCAGTGTGATGACAATATGTATGTGTGTGTGTGTGTGTGTGTGTGTGTGTGTGTGTGTGTGTTTGTGTGTGTATGATGTCTGAGAACCTCAGAAAAGAGCTGTTGATGCTAATAAGGCCGGCAAAGGTTATAAAATCATCTCTAAAGACTAAAAGTAAAGTTTTGACTCCAACAGTCCACAGTCAGACACACTGTGGACAGATGGAGGAAATTCAAGACCACTGTCACCCTCCCCAGGACTAGTCAACCAACAGAGATTGCTCCAAGAGCAAGGCATGTAATAGTCTGAAAGGTCATAGAGGGTAATTTCTATGCAACTAAAGGCTTCTCTCACACCGGCTAATATTATTTTTCATGAGTGATCATCAGGAGAACCCTGAGCAACAATAGTGTACATGACAGTATAAGTCCTTATCTCTAAACTTGCTGAAGATTTGCTAAAAACCACATGGACAAGTCAGAAGGCTGTTGGAAATACATTTTGAGAATGACTGAGACTAAAATATCTTTATTATAATAGAGCAGCATTATGCTTGGCAAAAGGGAAAAAACACAGCATTTCAGCATAAGTACCTTATCCTGTCTATGAAACTTTGTGGTAGTATCATGGTTTGGCCTGTTTTGCTGCATCTGGGCCAGTACAGCTTGCAGTCTTTGATAGAACAGGCAATTCTGAATTGTACAAGCAAATTCCACAGGAAAATATCAGGACATGTGTCTGTAAACTGAATTTCAAGAAAAAGTGACTCGTGCAGCAAGACAACAACGTTAAGCATGCTGACCACTCTACCAAAGAATGCTGAATAAAGTTAATGTTTTGGAAAAGCAAAATGTTGTGTAAGGAACTGAAGTGAGTAGCTCAATGTGGGGAAACCCATCAGTATCCCAGAGTTGAAGTTGTTCTGTATGGAGGAATGAGTTGAAAGTATTCACAAATTTTCAAGTGCCTCTGTGCAGATCTTGAAATGTAGCCCATTAACTCTCAAAATTCTGGCTACTTGTCCTATGCACTGTCTCCGCTGTTGATGTTGCCCATGAAACAATTAATTGGACGATAGAAAAAACTGAGCATCTGGAAGATTTTTGTCCTCCCTGACCTCCTTACATCATAAAGCACAAATGTCATGACATTTAGCAAAATTGTCACAATACCCTGCATGTATACTGTCTAGTTTTCCTGAAGGAATTGGATCAGCTTATAGTGAGGCGATAGTGAGGACCAGTGTGGATACTTATGGAAAATACATGGTCAGAAATATTGAATAAAAAATATAGTTATTTTTTAGGAGTTATTTTTAGTCTTTTAAAAATACAGTTGAGGTCATTTAGTTGCCAGTCATTCTAAACTACTACAGCATTCCTGACCATCTGTTGCATACAGAATGCTAAAATGGCCACACAGTCTCACAACCTAGTTTTAATTTGCTGGATTGTAGCTTATTTATTTGTTTGCAAGTGCATTTTTTCCCTTTTGGTTCCTAGTCCATCCACTGAAGAAAAACAAGGCTCTTTTGTTTTACTTATTTTATAATTTTTCAGTGGATGTTTCCACTTAGCATTTATGCATATAGCATATACAAATATGTAAAGAACAACATATATATATATCCACTGTGTTCTTACATATATTTATATATCCACTCTGTACATGTACACATACATACACTCAATGTGTACATACATACATATACTTATCTAAGTTTACACGTCCATATTTCTAGATTGTTTGTATGGTGTACATTTATACTGAACTGTTGGATTAGTTTTTATTCTATTGTATTTTTTGCTGCTCTTACCTTTGTTCTCCCCACTTTCTGGTGTGACAATGCAAATGTCCCACATGTGGGACTAATAAAGGTTTATCTTATTTACCTTATCTTATCTTTATCTGTGTTCATATAGGGGCTAAGAGAACAGTGCCTTCCTGAGTGCATAGGGCTGACTGGTGTAGGAGAGTTAATGGTCTAAGGGTTTTTCTTCTTTTGGGCTAGGCTCCATAGTTCCAATAAAGGGAATCATTTGGTAATTATATGCTACTTTATTTGGAGAAGGCCTTTCCTGCCATAATATGAAAATTCTTGAATGCTCAAAGTGAAGTCCACAAAGAAATTGTTTAGTGTGGAGGAGCTTAACTGGCCAGCACATAACACTGACCTCAACCACATCCAACATCTTTGGAATGAATTAAAACAGGCCTGTCCAAAGTCCGGCCCGTGGGCCAATCACGGCCCGTTGTCAGATTTCATACAGCCCGCAGCTTCGGTCTTGTAATGTGTTGTTTATGGCTTGCTAGCTCTGTCAGAATAAATAAATAATAAAACTTTAAAAACGTAATTCCTCCTTTCACCACACGGTGGTTCTAATTCTATCTGGCTCTGCATCAGTGCCGCAAACCCTCAACTCACTTCTGCCATGGCGACTGCAAAGAAAAAGAGAAAAGTTGGCCCTTATTTTATTAAACTCTTGAATAAGATTTGGTTATAACTGTTGATGTTATGTACCTGTAGATGTGTCAAACTATTGCTTCCTTAAAGATTCACCTGTTTTAAACTTTAATGATAACAGACCACTTTGCATTACTTATAACTCCTGTTTAAAATGTTCATGAGGCAAAGATATTTATCAAACTCATGGAAATTTAAGGTATTCTGTACAGTTTGTTCAATGTTGTCTGACTCTCCAGATATGAATCAAATAGTTTTTAGAGTTGTTCACATCTGCCTGAGTGGTTTATATTTGGTTATATTGCCGTTTGAAAAGTAAAGGTAATTGTGACAATGAAAATTGTTTTATAACAGCGTGTATTTTCATGTAAATATAACAGCGTGCATTTTCATGTTTTATAACAGTGTGTATTTTCATTTAAATTGCCCCTCAGAGACAAATAAAGTTCTTTAAATTTGAATTTGAATGAATTTGAATTTGTAACTTTTGTGGTAAAAAAAATGTCAGAAGGAACTACTGGCCCCCGGGCAGCTTCAATTTATCAAATTTTGCCCTCTTTGCAAAAAGTTTGGACACCACTAAAACATGAAGTACTAAAGTTCTTGTGGCTGTATAGAAGCAACATTGCCCCCCCAGCCATGGGAACCAGTTCCATATTTATGCTTATGATATTAAAATGATATGTTTACTTATATGGATGTGATGTTACTTATTTCTGGTCGTGTAGTATACAGTACTGTGACGACACAATGGAACATAGCCTTAATTTATTGCTTATTTTATTCCTTACTTCACAGCCTTTCTTATTGCTGAAGTAAATAATCAGTCTCTCTTTTCTTTGAACTATTAACAAATGTGTGTGTGTGTGTGTGTGTGTGTGTGTGTGTGTGTGTGTGTGTGTCTGTGTGTCTGTGTGTGTGTTTTTTAGGATGCTTCCTGAGGTCACTCGGATTCCATTCTTTTCACCAACCCAGAACAGACAACAGGATGAGTTTAGATTAGGAGATTCGCGAATTCTCACAGACCTGATGAGCCAGTATGATCTGGACGATTTGGATGTGACCTGGCTTGAACTCGTTAATGCAGAGTTCAGAGAACTAGGTATGGATCTCTGCCGGTTTACACTCATTAATGATTCCTCAACTTATTTTGAGGAAATGGTAGATAATATACCAATGTAGTAGTACCTTTTGATCCATAATCCAAGTATTGGTAGTGCAATATGATGTTTTGCCTATATTTTGTATCCAATGCCTGACTTTTAATTTGGAGTGATGTGCAAATATCGTAAGATACATCTCTTCCCAAATAACATCTTGTGCCAATTGTTGGCCTGGTATTTAGGGAGTTGCCCTGGCAATTAGAAGGTCATGGATTTGAATCCCAGGACTGCCAGTTGCACCACTGGGTTATCCTTGTACCCTTGAGCAAGGTACTGTTCCCACATACTGCTCTCTGGGCACTGCATCTGTGGCTCCCCACTGTTTCACTCAAGGGAATGGGTTAAATGCAGAGAAAGAATTTAACATTGTTCATTCTGTGTTGTGGTGTGTTCATGTATAACTATAAGGGCCACTTTACTTCAGTTATTCATTTAAGATCTGCTGAGCCACTTCAGCAGGTGCATCTGCCTCATATTTCCATTCATGATCCATTTAATCAACTACACTATCCACTTTGTTAGACACATTTAAACTGCTGGTCCACCATGCCCATTTGAAGTTGTTGGTGGTGCAGTGTGTTGATGAGTCTGCTGGCTTGAGGGACAAAGTTCTCAAACAGTCTGCCTGATCAGGCGGCTGATCAGGCTTTAATTCTGCAATTGCATTTGCCATATGGAAGCAGTCTGAACAGCCTGTGTGAGGGTTGTGAGGAGCCGTACACAATGCAGGAGGCCTTTCTGATGCAGCGTTTGTGGAAGATGTCCTGTAGTGTGTGGAAAGATGTTTCTAGCTTCCTTTTTTTTAATGAACCATTGGGTGTGTAGCACTGACACTGCTGTGCCAAACAGAGATGCAGCTGGTCAGGACGCTCTTTATGGTGCCCCTGTAGAACACTGTGAAGACAAGATAGGATTGGATAAGAGAGAACTTTATTTATCCCAAGGGAAATTCTTTAAGATGTGGGAGGTTTACCTGCTTCAGTCATCTTAAGAAGTGAAGATGTTTCTGTGGGAGGTGGTGTTGGTGGTCCAGATGAGGTCGTCTGAAATGTGCACTCCCAGAAACCTGGTGCTCTTTACTATCTCTACCCTGGAGCCGCTGATGCTCAGTGATGTGTGGCCAGAGCGAGCTGATTTTGGCATTTCAGCAAAGTGAAAAGTAGCAAATTGCGTATGCAGCCCTGAGGAGCTCCTGTGCTGATTGTACTAGAAATGTTGTTGCTGATACAGACAGACTGAGACTTTAACAGAAAGTCCTAGATCCAGAGAAACAGAGGTGCTCAGGTCCAGCTCGCTTAGTTTCCCAATTAGCTTTTGTGGGATGATGGTGTTGAATGCTGAACTGCTGAACTGAATGCTGAATAGCACTCTGACATAAGTGTCTCTCTTCTCCAGGTGAGATAGGGAGAGGTGAAGGATATGAAATCCTTAGTCAACCTGTTTGCATGACATGCAAACTGTAGTGGATCCAGTGATCAGGGGAGGCTGTTCTTAATGTGTGTCATAACAAGTCCCCCAAAGTACTTCATGATGATGTGGGTTAGTGCAGTGGGATGGGAGTCATTCAGGCAAGATACTGTAGTCCTTCTCAGTGGTCAGTTTCGGGCCACAGCACAGTGTTGGCTGGAATTCTTGTTTGGTGTATGATTTTCAGCTCAGAAGTGACACTGAAGGCATTCTGACAATTGATGAATAGAGTAAAGAGGGCTAAAAAATTATGCATAGACGGACTACAGTCTGTAACTAAACTACAAACTAAACTACCTGTATGGCAACTGGCACTGATAAAATGGTTGGTGTAGATACAAGGTAGGTATACCTTGTAAATCTATATGTTAATCATTTGCAGTTAGCATTTTGATTTAAATATTTTCACCCACATGTACATAACACAGCTTTTTGAATTCTGTTGTTAACATTATGTACACGATACACCTCTTTTCACTAAATCTTATGTAGCTAACTATTTTTATATTGGTTTGATATTGATATCAATATTTTGATATTTCAGTAACAGTATGTATTTGTTAATACGTCTAGTCTATCGAGGACATTATCAGAATAAAGTTACCAAATTAAGCAGGCATTATATTAATGGTATTGCTGTTGTTCTGCAACACATCTTTTGTTCCAGCACTGCCTGAATTGGACGAACTGACTATGGAGCAGGTTCTGGTGGAGTTGGAGAGCCAGTGTGACGAGAACATGCGGGAAGCCATTCAGGCAGAGGAGGGCTTGGGAATTGAGTATGATGAGGACGTAGTTTGTGATGTGTGTCGTTCTCCTGAAGGCGAGGATGGCAATGAGATGGTTTTCTGTGATAAATGCAACGTCTGTGTGCACCAGGTATGCAAACATGGATCATAATAAACCATGATGATAATGAAATGAAAATAATTTGTTAATATTCCATCATAAGCATTTCTAAACATACAGTTTCAGTCTTCATGACTGAAAATGAAGGAGGAGAAGGCGAAACATTATTAGTTAGTATTATTTTACCCCACCCAGTAAAACTGTGGTGGACAAAGGACAAAAGTAATTATTTTTGGTGTAAAATTGCGAGAAGGCAAGAATTTTGAACTGAAAGATGTAAATGGGTCAATTTAATTTCAACTTAACAGTCATAACAGATCTTGTTGGTGTTGACTGTAGCATGAAACATCTTTTTTTTTTTTTTTCCTCAAAGGCATGCTATGGCATTTTGAAGGTGCCCCAGGGGAACTGGCTGTGTCGAACATGTGCACTCGGTGTACAGCCCAAATGTCTGCTGTGTCCCAAGAGAGGAGGAGCTCTGAAACCAACTCGCAGTGGAACCAAGTGGATCCACGTCAGCTGTGCCTTATGGATCCCTGAGGTAAAGTCCATCTTAGGTCCTTCATACATCAGGGTAAATCTGGAACATGTTGTCATTTTCCATACAAGACCATACAAAACTCTTTAAACATCACTGTGTGATGTGCAGCTGAGCTTCTTTTTGTCTGCCAGTGCATTATGGTGCAAAACCTTTTTTGAAATACATTTTAAAAAAGCCTCTTATGTATATTTAAATGCAGAGAACCAATGTTCAAAAACTATTGAACACTGATGTATTTAATTATATTGTATTTTGTCTGTTTTATAAAATTATTATCTTTTTTTTTATTCAAATGACATTAGTGTGTGAGATCTCTGCAAAGTTAGATCTGCTTGGCCATGTATGTGTCTAGAAGCAAAAAGAAGCTGCAGAAACATAGCTGTAGGCCACCCAAACATACAGAGCAGGGCATCCGAGGGCTGTAGTATCTTCAGGGTGTTGTGGGTTGCATCACTTACTATAGAATTTGGCTTCTGGAGGAAACAGCACAAGCACTGTGAGTGCTGAATAAAAAAGTGTGACCCTTATGGGTGGGTTTCCATGGCTGAGCAGTTGCAGAAAGGCCTGTGACGTGTAACATTAATGCTCCAACATACAAAGAAAATTTTACACAATTGTTTGTTTCCTATTTTGTGGTAACAGTTTGAAGAAGGCCCTTTATTATTCCAGTATGACTGTGCCCCTGTGCACAAAGGCAAGGTTTGAGAGTTTGGTCTGGAGGAATTCCTGAGCCCTGACCTCAACCACACTGACCACGTTTCAGCTGAAGTGGAACACTGATTGTGCAACGTCAGTGCTTCACACATTTACTCCAAAATCTTGTGCAAAGCTTACCCAGAAGAATAGAGGCGGTTATAACGTGCAGGGGTTTGCTGGGTGGATGGAGTGACCGGACTTCTATGCCAAATCTTTGCGTACATTTATATTGAAAACAGTTGGTGCTGCCTATTACCACATGACCAGAAACTGCTTCACTTCAGATATCAACCAAAACGTACCTCACAGATGGTCTGTTATATAGATTATAGAGGCTAAGGATAGCATGCTGAGCAGCTGCATCGCAGCCTGGTATGAGAATTGTAATGTCTTGGACAACAGGTTTTTACAGTGGATTGTGAGGACAACTGAAAAAACTATCTGGCCTCTTTAATCTATGTCACAGACGTATACCCCACTTGCTGCATCTGCAAAGTAACCTGCATTGTAAATGAAACTACTCACCCCTCCCACACTACCAGGATGGGATCTCTCTAAAACCAGACAAAACACACAGATATGCCTGAGCTTAACAATTTCTCACTCCTGACCAAACATGCACAAACACACACATGTTACCCCACAAACAAGAAGCACACCTGGACTGATACCCCTCCTCAAACTAACAACCACAGCATTCCCTTATTTACATACTGCTAGGGGTTTTTGAAAGTATTTTTTGTAATTTTGCACAACATTTTAATATTTCCTTACCAGCTGGTTTATTTTCCCTGATGCTAGAATATAGTGTCTGACTTAATACTCTCACTCTCAGTGCCATTTATGCTTCTTGTTGGCTGCACCATATGCTGTCCTGTACTGTTCTATTGCTTTATTTACTTAAACATTCATTCATTTGCACTTTGTAGTCTTGCCATGCAATATAGTAGACTAGTGTTGTATATTAGTTTTGCGTTGATGAATATGGGGTTTAGATATTTTTTTTCATTGTTGTGGTGCAGGTAAGTATCGGCTGCCCTGAGAAGATGGAGCCTATAACTAAGGTGTCCCACATCCCCGCCAGCCGCTGGGCCCTGTCCTGTAGCCTGTGCCAAGAACATACAGGCACATGCATACAAGTAAGTAGCATGTACACATGCCAATATGTGCATTTCCTATAATGAGCAACAGTGCAGTGCACAAGAAGTGTTTTCAGAAGTTTAAAATTAGTTTCAAAAATATTTTATTTGCTTTACTCAGTGCTCCATGCCTTCCTGCATCGTTGCCTTCCATGTGACCTGCGCCTTTGACCATGGCCTGGAGATGCGCACCATCCTTGCAGAAAATGATGAGGTGCGCTTCAAGTCCTACTGCTTGGAGCACAGCAGTGTTCACCCAAATAACACAAGTGTAGAGAGACCTGAATCAAGACACACAAGTGTAGGACAATCAGAGGGCAAACACCCAGATCAGGACCAAATAGAAGTTGAGAAGGCAAGCAAGCGGAAGCAAAAGCTCCAGGAGCTAGAAGATGAGTTTTACCAGCTGGTAGATCCCAAGGATGTTGCTGAGAGCCTTGGGTTGCCAGATGTCCATGTGGACTTTCTCTACCAGTTTTGGAAGCTCCGGCGCAAGGCTAACTTTAACCGTCCACTTGTGAGACTGAAGAGAGATGAAGTGGACAATCTGGCCCAACAAGAGGAAGATGTCCTGTACCGACGACTAAGGCTCTTTACTCACCTGAGACAAGACCTGGAGAGGGTGAGTCTGACTGTGCTGACTTTATGCAGAATCTCTCTATATCTCTAGGGTTGTTAATGCTTACTAGAATATAGATGAATATACATTATTTTCTTTGTGTAATGCATCCACTAATCTTATCTTTAACCGATAAATGACTTAAATAAAACCAAATTACAAATGGGAAAACTTAATAAAGGAACAAATGTAGAAAATGACAAAGTAACACACACATTTGGGTTGGGTGTCTGTGGCACAAGATCAGTATATATACTTATTAGTTGTATAGAAGTCTACAGTCACTAGTTGCTGTGTATATTCCGTACTAAAACCCAGATCTACTTTTGAGGCAACCATTTTTATTTATTGGGTTTTTTTTGCTTTGTCATGCACTGTACAAGTCATATTTGCTTATGGAGTTCCCAGACATACAGGAATTAAGAGTCCTTGTGCTGCTGCATGTTAAAGCACTGTTCAGTGTGACAAATGTTGGTGATTCTGAATAGTAAACAGCCTACTGTATACTTCCAAATTTTATCCAAACTTCTAATGTCTGAAGTAAATCATCAGTAAAGAAAAGAAAGTCATGACAACAGTCACAATGAGCTTACTTTTGGTACTTTTTTGCAAACTGTAATGTTTTCTCTTTTTGACTCTGTTACAGTCTTGCTAGGTATTTCACTGGGTGTGATCAGATGGTTGCTATTCCAGGTGGATGCTAGTGGGTTTGGAAGTGCAAGATATGGAATCTTTGTTGTTGATAAGATGTTGGTATTGCCATTCTGATAAAAGTGTGGCACTTAAACCTTTGGGCATCATTCAGTCCTATGGGGGGGGCTTGGGGATAACAGACTCTATGCAGAAACCATTCGTCCAGTCAAAAAAGCTACATACAAGCACGCCATTCACATTCAGATTGAACAGTCCACGCTTAAGAGTGTGTCATTATCTGAACTGTGGAATGAGATACAAAAAATCCAGAAAAAGTTCATTCATATAAGCTCCAGTCATCTTGGTTTAATGTTAAAAACATATAGTACATGTTGGCATAATAGTTATATCACTGGATAAGCACCTATTAATTTTTGCAGTGTGGCAGAGTGCCTTATCCTGCTGAAAGAGACTTAGGGAATACGATTGCCATGAAGAGGTGTACTTGTCAAAGGAACATCTGCATGAATGCCAGGACCCAAGGTATTTCAGCAGAACATTTCCCAGAGCATCACATTGCCCCTGTTGCCTTGCCTTCTTCTCATAGTGCATCCTGGTGCCAAGCAGCACATACACACCTGGCAGTTCATATGATGTAAAAGAAAACATGATTAATCTGACTGGGCCACCTTTTTCCATTGCTCCAGGGTCTAGTTCTGATACTCACTTGCCCACTGTAGGCACTTTTGGCAAGGGACAGAGATTCGCATGGACATTCTGACTGGTCCGCAGCTACGCAGCCCCATACACAGCAATGCACTGTATGTTTTGACATCTTTGTTTCACAGCCATCTTTTTTCAGAATGTCGTGCTACCGTAGCTCTTTTGTGAGATCAGATCAGACAGGCTAGCCTTTGCTTCTCATGCTCAACAGTGAACTTTGGGCATCCATGACCCTGTCGCCAGTTCACCGGTTCTCCATCCTTGGACCACTTGTCATGGGTACTAACCACTGCAACCACTGGAATACCCTACAATACCTGCCAATTTGTAGATGCTCTGACCCAGTTGTCTAGCCATGTTTGCCCATTTTTTCTGCTTCTAACACATCAACAATAAGAACGGAATGGTCAAGTCAAGTCAAGTCCTTTTTTTGTCATTTCAGCTGTATACACAGTACTCGGTAGTATATGAAACACCGATCCTTCAGAACAATGGTGCAACACAAGAACAAAAACAGAAACACCACTAGACTACATAAGTACAGACAGGACAAAATATACAGTGTGCAAAGACAGCAGGAGAGAGAGTAAAAAAACGAGCAACAAAACAACAGGACAAGGCAACATTTATCCAGTTGACAATTGAAAGAAAATACTAATTGTGCAAATAATTGCAGCAGCAGGACAGAGAATATATCTAATATATAATAAATAGAGATTTATTTACAGTGGCAGTTGTGGTGTAAGTTGTTTAAGGAGGAATAATTCAGTGTGTACATAAACTGTGTAAGGAGAGGAAGAAGTTAGGTTCAGGAATGTGTGTGTGTTTGTGTGGGTACAGTTTATGACTGAGTTCAGTTCTGATGGCCTGAGGAGAAAAACGTTCCCATTCTGGAAGAGGAGGCCTGTATACTATGGAATCTTTGGCCAAATGGGAGAAGTTACAAGAGAGTGTGTGAGGCGTACGTGGGGTCATCCAAAACGCTGGTTGTTTTGCAGATACAGTGTGTGGTGTAAATATCCATGCCAGGGGGGAGAGAGAGCCTGATGATCTTCTCAGCTGTTCTATTATCTGTAGGGTCTTGAGATCCAAACAGAACAACTCCTGTACCAATTTGTGATGCAGCTACAGAGAATGCTCTCTATAGTCCCTCTGTAGAATGAAGTGAGGGCTCTCTCCTCAGTCTCCGCAGTCGTTGCCGTCACATCGTTCCCGCTGATCAAACCCACCACTGTTGTGTCATCAGCAAACCTGATGATGTGGTTCGAGCTGTGCATTGCTGTACATTCGTGGGTCAGCAGCGTGAACAGTAGAGGGCTGAGCACACAGTCCTGGGGGGGCACTGTGTTCAGCATGGTGGTGCTGGAGATGTTGGTCCCGATCCTGACTGACTGAGGTCTCCCAGTCAGGCAGTCTCAGCTTCCTGAGTAGATGCTGAAGAATGATGGTGTTGAATGCTGAGCTAAATCTATGAACAGCATTCTCACATAAGTGTCCTTTTTTTCTGTGTGGGTGAGGACAAGGTGAAAGGTGACCTGTAGAACCATTGGGATGATATGCAAACTGCAAGCAGTTCATTGACAGGGGGTTTATTTTATGTGCTTTGTCACAAGCCTCTCGAAGCACTTGATGATAGTTATTGAGGCAAGATAGTAACAACTTCTTTGTTTTGAGGATTATGGTGACTTTAAAATGACGATGGTGCTCATAGAGATATTGAAGATGTCTGTCCGCTTGTCTGCACATCCTCTGAGTGTTGTTTGGTCTGGCAACCTTCCATGGGTTGACTCTGAGCAGAATTTTTCTCACATCAGCCACGGTCAAACCACATTCCACATTCACTGTCCATCCCCAGTGTCCTGGAAATGGCTGCGGATTTTCTGAGCATGTGCATGCTTTGCTGCTCTGTTCTCAGGGCCTTATTACCTGACCTGGAAGTGGTGTCATGGGTTCTTAGCAGTGTGCAGCTCCACAGTCATCCATATCCTCTGGTTTGGGCATGTGGTGATTGCCTTTGAGACTGTAACATCATCGTTGCACTTGCTGATGGCACCATGAACTCCACCATGTTCCAGTCTACCATGTTCACCCCCAAGTTGGAAAGTCCACATATTGATGGAATTTACGTGGAACAGACTTGAGATTTGCATGATTAAAATCTCCAGCGACAATGTCTAGCTGTTAGTTTTGGAGCTTGCTGATGGCTCTGTATATTTCAGCCAATACATTGTTAGAGTTAGCGCTGGATGAGATTTGCATCACTGATTATTAGCACAGCATTCACACACCAGAAATTGTTGATGTAAACAGACAGGTGGCCACCTCTCGTCCAACATTACAGTCCCAGTGGTATGTTAGCGTGTTGCTGATCTGCATAGCAAATTTTGGAATACTGTTGCTGAGCCATGTCTCTGTAAAAACAAACAACAGACTGTTCTCTTGCTGTGTAGTATTTCCTACCCCTTGACAGGTGCCACTGTAATCGCTTCACCTGTCAGTGATTTTAATATTGTGTAAGATAATTACGTACATATACACCAATCAGCCGCAACATTCAAACCATTAACAGATTTTTTTTTGTACTGTAGCATCTAATTTCACAGTGCCACACAAGCTTACTGGTGCCTGGTAGTAGAGTGTTGTTCTTTTTTGTTCCTTAATAGTGGTTGCAAACAGCTTTCAAGTGTATTACCGGCACTTCCTGGGGGTAGTAACACTTTTTTACTTAAAAATACATATTTTAAGACACAACAATAGTCATAAACCTATTTGATTATTTAATGATTATTAGAAAATTGCTGTTAGATTGTCCTAATGTTTAAATATTGGTTTTATAAATGATTGAATTTCTGCTGATCGAGATATCAGCAATGATGCAGGGGCATGTTGTGAAAGATTCTTTTAGAATCTGTGTTTCAGTGTGTCGTAGCTGAATACCGATTCGAAAACCAAGTTTCATTGCAATATGATATATTCATTTTCATCACAAGGAAAATAACTTTAGTTGGACATTAAATCTCCGTTCAGGTGAGTTCTTTCACTGTTTTATATTAATATTCATACAGATTTACAGCTGTCCATATATAATTATGAAAATTAGCAGACAGGACATTAAGGTCTAGATCTCGAAAAGTGTTTTATAAAATTCATGAGCTGCACAAAATGAGCCAAATGAAACAAAAAACCAAAACAATGAGATATAATACAAACTGACTAAAATAAGGAATAGAAAACACAGTAGAAACAACCCATTAACCCATAAACAACCCATAAGCAGACACCAGTTTTTGTTACAGCGAATGCACTGCCAGTACAAAAGGCAAATTTTTGATGAGTTTGTTATGAAAGGTAAATGTAAAATAAATTGATAGGAAGTGCAGTTTATGCTGAATGGGTGCAATGTATGAGTGAGGACCCTAGCTGCGTAGTAAACAAATTAACATTTTTTTAATGCAATTTTTGTTCGTTTTCTCTTCTGTAACATTGATAGAATGTATTTGTATAATGGAAATACAGGAGACTAGCAGCTCAACACAGAGTCACACATACCAGTGTCCTAGTTAAATAGGTTTTATGCTAATAAGAGGAAATGAACAGAATCCAAGACATGTAGCAACAAGTCTATATGACTTTGATTTGACCTGAAATTACTCGTCTCATGGTTCTTTGATATGAGAAATTCATATCATGTTTCTTACTCTATGAGCCCCTTCAGTATTCTGCCACATACAGTTGTGCTCATAAGTTTACATATGATTTCTTAACCATTTTGTCAGAGAATGAATGATAACACAAAAACTTTTCTTTCACTCATGGTTAGTGGGTGGCTGAAGCCATTTATTGTCAAACAACTGTGTTTACTCTTTTTAAATCATAAACACAACACAAACTACCCAAATGACCCTGATCAAAAGTTTACATACCCTGGTGATTTGGCCTAATAACATGCACACAACTTGACACAAACGGGTTTGAATGTTTATTAAAGGTAACCATCTTCACCTGTGATCTGTTTGCTTGTAATAAGTGGGTGTGTATAAAAGGTCAATGAGTTTCTGGACTCCTGACAGACCCTCGCATCTTTCATCCAGTGCTGCACTTATGTTTTTTGGATTCTAAGTCATGCGGAAAGCAAAAGAATTGTTAAAGGATCTGTGGGAAAAGGTAGTTGAACTCTATAAAACAGGAAAGGCATAAAAGAAAATATCAAAGGAATTGAGAATGCCATTCAGCAGTGTTCAAACTCTAATTAAGAAGTGGAAAATTAGGGCTTCAGTTGAAACTAAACCACAGTCAGGTAGACCAACAAAAATTTCAGCCACAACTGGAAAATTGTTCGGGATTCAAAGAAAAACCCACAAATAACTTCAGGTGAAATACAGGACTCTCTGAAAACATGTGGTGTGGCTGTGTCAAGATGTACAATAAAGAGGCACTTGAAGAAAGATGGGTTGCATGGTCGAGTCGCCAGAAGAAAGCCGTTACTACGCAAATGCCACAAAATATCCTGCTTATAATATACCAAACAGCACAGAGACAAGCCTCAAACCCTCTGGCACAAAGTCAGTTGGAGTGAACTAAAATTGAACTTTTTGGCCACAACCATAAACGCTACATTTGGAGAGGAGTCAACAAGGTCTATGATGAAAGGTACACCATTCCTACTGTAAAACACGGTGGTGGATCACTGATGTTTTGGGGATGTGTGAGCTACAAAGGCACAGGAAATTTGGTCAGCATTGATGGCAAGATGAATGCAGTAAGTTATCAAAAAATACTGGAGGCAAACTTGCACTCATCAGCCTGGAAGCTGCGCATGGGACGTACTTGGACATTCCAATATGACAATGATCCAAAACACAAGGCCAAGTCGACCTGTCATTGGCTACAGGAAAATAAAGTGAAGGTTCTGGAGTGGCCATGGTCTCCTGATCTCAGTATCATTGAGCCACTCTGGGAAGACCTCAAACGTGCAGTTCATGCAAGACAGACCAAGAATTTACAGGAACTGGAGCTTTTTGCCAGGAAGAATGGGCAGCTTTACCATCTGAGAAGATAAAAGCCTCATCCACAACAACCATGAAAGATTTCAAGCTAAGAAATGGGGTGTGTAAACTTTTGATCAGGGTCATTTGGGTAGTTTGTGTTGTGATTATTATTTACAAAGAGTAAACACAGTTGTATGACAATAAATGGCTTCAGCCATCCACTAACCATAAGTGAAAGAGAAGTTTTTGTGTTATCATTCATATTTTCTGAATATATATATATATATATATATATACACACACACACACAGTTGATTACTGACAACATAGAATGAAAACATTTAAAGCTATTATCTTTATTGCATATAATGTACAGTTCTGGTAAAACAATTGGCCACTTTCTGATGTTAACCTAACTTATAGGCTCAGTTTTAGTAGTAGCAGTGGTGGTTGTGGCATTTGAAGCCAGGTTCCAACTTTTGACAGCTGAATGGATGGTGTTTCTCCACAATGTCCTGTTTGGCTTGTCATGCTTATTAAAGGCATAGTTCAACTTTTGTTCTGACTCTCCAGACTCAGTAAAAATTTATTTGGAATCCAATTTTTTGTTATTCACTGTAGAACTGGAGCTCTAAGGTTAACACTGCTAATGACACAAGTCAATAGTCACCCGAATTGTTTCCATAAACACACACCCAAAATCACTGAAGTAAGAGGAGGCTGCTTCTTGAAACTATCACATCCCCAGCGGCCGCTGTTGTTTAAGGACTTTTAGGTTGACTGGGGGTGTGGGCTCATCTCTGGCAGATGGAAGCAATAAGGGTTCTCAGCTGCCAGGGATGAGAGACTAATATATATCATATGTTTTGTGTTTCAGTGACAAGTATAAATAGGCTGTCTTTGTGTTTATGAGTTGTCGGTTTTCGAACACTTATGCTTAGTTGTATCTGTTCAAGTCTCTTGCTTTCTGATTTGGGCCCATGAGCCTCTTTACTTTGTATTTTGGGAAATAAAAGGAAAGAGAACCATGGAAGTCTGCTCCTGTGTCTCATTCTTGAACAGGCACAGCCTGATTGTGACAGAAATAAATAAAAACAGTAAGACTGATGTTAATTGTTCTTAAACTTAATGATCTTATATTTATCATGCGTATATATATATACATTGAGCACCTTCTCCAGTGAATTGGTTTGCTGTATGATATATTCAAAGTAAAGAGCTAGAGTCTGTCTGTCTGAGCTTTGAGTGAGAGATGAACCTTGGTGCTGGATCAATTTGATGTTTTTTTAGGTGCCCAAAGTACAAAGCTGAAATGTATCAAATTTTCCTGTCCTGCTTTTTTAGTGTCCAGATTTCACCCCATGAACAACTACAGAAAAGACAATAGTCCAGACAGTTCTGATCTTTGTTTGTTTGAGGGCAAGTCTGTGTGGTATTTTGTAACTTTTTGTAAATTTTTGTTGTTAATAATTAGTGTGTAAAAGCTGTCCACCACTTCTAAACCCAGACTGTCAATGGCAAGCTTTGCTCCTGTTGTCAAAACCTTGAGTTCTATGTTTCTCTGTTCTTCCAGTTGTTTACTTATAAGGACCTTCATGACTTCCTGATATGATTGTTGTTTGCATATTGAAGGTTATTATAGGAACAGTTTTACCAAAAATCACATTTACAGTTTTACTTACCAGATGTAGATCAGCCCAAAATCTCTCGTGTTTAAATGTTGCCTATTGAATTAGCACTACGGCTTTGAAGCTTACTTTGCTAACAAGTCACAAAAACCATATCAACAAGTCTATGAGACTTTAATGAAGAGCTGACAAATGCTTTGGAGATTTTTTTTACAGAAAAGATTTGGGTGACGAATAAAGTCTAGTATTTGTTAGATATGTTAGCATCAAGGGCTAAACTAAAGAAGGATTCCAAGCAGTTCTTGGCTTGTTCAGTGCCTCTGCGGGAAGTGGAAAACTGTAAATCAGAATCTTCCACCTTGATCATCTTCAAGGACTAACTCTGCTTCTCTTATATGCAAACAGGATAAACAAGTATTTGGTTACACTTGACCAAAAGCCTGCAGTTTTAAGGCTACATATAAACATTTCATGACAACCGTCATAAACCCACATAAGCATTTACAAAGGCTTATTTCAGCAAGTGTCAGTTGTCATAGCATCTTCTGAGGTGAAATGGCATCAAAGCAACCTTAATGACAAGTGATTCTTGTTAGAATAAGTCTTTATAAAGGTTTATAAAGGTTTATGTTGGTTGTCATCAAAGGTTTACATAGGTGTCATGAAGCCTTATAAACCAACCTCCAGTAAAGTCATCAGTAGGTGTAGAGCCAACCATTAGAACGCAAGCCACACTGTAAAATGTCGCTACATGGCAAATTTACAATGGTAAATCATCGTCATACAGCAAAACAACTCCTTATATAGAAGTTCCACAGGTTTGTGTTGATGCTCAAGGTGTCAGACGTCATGCTGAGCTTTGTCTGGTGTTCCTTTCAGAAACAGAATCGTGTTTATTGGCCAAGTATGTGAGGGAGCACATACAAGGAATTTGATTCTGGTCGATGGCGTCTCACAAGCACAGCAGTATAAAACAACAATAGTATGTAAAGATACAATGAACAATATACTGAACAATATATTCGTTCAATGCCTCATTCTGCAGAGAGTTCTTCCCAACGATGTTGCAGAAGTTCCCATAAGTGTGCGGCACTTATAGGTTGCTTTGCTTTCACTCTTCTGTC
>JBBPCX010107058.1:0-21915 GCA_037974365.1 Hydrocynus forskahlii
CACTGAAGTGCACACTGTCAGTATCACTGAAGTACACGCTGTCAGTACACTCTAAAAAATAATGCAAGGGGGTAGTAATTCCAGCTTAAAATAAACATGTAATTTCAGTATAAACATTTGAGTTTGCTACATCCACTTGTTTTACTAAATAACCAACTTAAATCAGCAAGTTAAACCAAGTAGAATATGTAAAATAAATCCTGACTTATTTTTACATGTAATTTGAATGTATAATGTTGCATTGGCTCAACAAGTCACAATACTGACCTGGCTCACTAAAATGTATATCTTGTGGGCACTGACTTGACAGCCAGTCTTTCGAGTTCACTCTGTAGCCCTACATGTCACACCTGTATTTTAGATGTATACAGGCCTTTATTTTGGTTATTTACACTAGTTTCTGCTTTTCCTTACTTTTTTTTAAATGGTTTCTGAATTCATAAGCTTAGTTTATATTATTTTTTTGTGTTGTCAATGTATTAAAAAATGCAATCGCGCTAATAGGCTAACACTAATCATTAATGATTATTGATTAATCACAAGTTTAAAATAATATTATTTATTTAATACCAGTATTTACTAGCTTTTATATTTTACATAAATGTACAAATATTTTGTGGGTGATAAAACAAATAGCTTACGTGTAAGGTGTTGGAATAAACAACTGTACGATCAACTGGTCAACCCGCTACCACCCTTATTGGATTTGCTGAGGCTGATTCTGGCAGTTAAAGCCACTGAATATCACCCGAACATATAAAGTTCCCTCGCGGTGTTAGCTCGGGATACATACGGGGATTCACTCCATCTCTGAGTGACTGACTGACTGTCATTCGTTTGCAGTAAACGAGTCACGTTTGTCTCTGCTCGCCCGCCGCTTCACTCGTAACCGAGCTGTGACATGAACGAATCGTTTCAGAAAGTGATTCAGTTCAGTTCATTCACCCGAACGTTTCGATGAAAAAAATGTATAAATAGATAAATAGTTCACACTATTTCACTCCTGTGTCGCTGTGTCGTTACTGTGGATTACAACCCAACACCTCCCAACTTTGTTGTTTCACACTGAAAGCCCCTACATAACAAAACAACGATCTTTTATTGTGAAGGATTTATAGGAGATTAGATTAGACAGTGTTCTACAGTCGCCCGACGAACGTAAAGTGACGCTCATATTTCGGATTCTTTATGGATTTATTGTACATATGCTCCAAAAAGACACCAGATTTCCAGACTGCATTGACTGTGAAGGTTCTGAACTGCAGACGAGCCATCAGGCCACAGCCACATCACTTGAAAGGCACAGGTCTTAACTTCCAGGGAGGAAAAGGTAAGTCACTTTCATCAACGAGCCCAAAATGGCATAACTTTTTAAAAATATATAAATTAAGTATTTTCTTATCATATACGATATTCTTTTGTTTATTTTGCAAAAGAATTATCTTTTTAAAATATATGTTCACACCATATTCACACGCATTTATTTTGAAGCGACGTCATTACGTCAACGTCAAGTTTTGAAATTTTGTAGGACTTCAAAGCCTGTGAGGGGAGCGCCATATTGTCACGCAGGTCATTTATTGGAGAGGGACTCGTAATCACAATATAAAGCTATCTTGGCATGTATTAAGTTGTTTAATTGTATATCGTTCTGTGTTAAAAATATGTAAGACAATTTCCATCCATTTGAGTTGCTCAGTTGTTGTTTTAGTTTAGCAAGGTTGGCATTATCGTTGCATGGTGAAGTCCAGGCGGACCGCCATTTTCTGCAGCAATAATTTGAGACAACGGCTATTTAGTTAACATCGTTCCACTCTGTGTTGGGTATTTTTATTTTATTTTTTGTGGTTAGTTATTTGGCGATATCTGAAGTTAGCTGTTTGAACAGTCAACACATTTCCAAGTTTGTATCAGTGATGTTTCCCATGTTATGTCGGAGTCTACTCTTGCCAACCACATAACTAAGTGTAGAGTGACGGTAGTTGGCTGAGCTTTTTACTTGCTTTTATATTTGATTGCTTTTTGAAAAAAAGTTGGAAAACAATTTCAAACTAGCACATTTGTGTGTGGTATGTATGGAAATTCACTAAACAGTAATTTATGTTTTGTTTAGATCCAAAAGATTTGTGGATGACATATTTGTCAAATACAATAGACTAATGAAAAACTGAAAAAAAGTAACTTATTGCAGCACAATCTATTGGAAATACTTCATCTCTTTTTGTAGAGATTGGTAGTGTTTAGGGTTATCAGAACTGTTCGTCTTGCAGTAGTCATTTAGAAGTTTTTCCCTGAAACTGGACTGTACCTTTTCAAAATGAATTGGTGCTGTAAAATGTGTAAATTTGAAACCCCCAGAAAGACTGAGCTTTTAAAACATTATAGACTGCGGCATGTGCATAGTGTACAATTTCTGCCATGTCTTTATTGGGAATGTTATTGCTCTTTCAAAACATGGGCCAGCCTTAAATCACATATGTCAAGAAGTCATTCATATCATGAAACTGTGAAAGCAAATGATGTCTTGTCTTTTAAATGTCCATGTTGCACTTTAAGCACCATCTCCACAGAAAGGGAGTACTTTGAGCATATTGGTCGTCATTTAAAAAAGCAAGAAACTGTCACATGTGTTTTTAAAAATTGTCATTTCAAAACTAACATTTATGGTACATTTGCCTCTCATAGGAGCCAGAAACACACTCCTCACTCATTGAATGACTTCATGGCAGAGCTTCTACACAGGTATGTGAATCCTGTAAATGCAGGGGATGATCCTGCTGATGAAGATGTTGAGAGAGGAGAGGTTTATGATGAAGAAATGAAAGAACTGAAGCAAATCTCGCCCACCTCTTTCTGAAATTACACAGCATATTTAATGTGCCCAGTAAGTGTATTGATGAGGTGGTGGAAGAGCTAAACTTTATTTCTGGCTCTGCTTCAGGTCCTATCATGAAAGAGATTTTACATTCATGCTTAGAGAAGCATAATTGTCAGCTAGATGATTCAGTGGTCTCTAAGATGGTAACAGAGCTCTGTGAATACAAACCCGTCAGCCTGGTGTTGAGGAGTGATGGCGCTTTGTCCACTGCCTACAAGAGAAAGATGTATTTTAAGGAAAATTTCTCTGTGGTGAAACCTGTTGAACATGTGCTTAATGCTAGGGAGAAAAAAAAGCTTCCAGTATGTGCCTATTCTTGAGTCCTTATCTGAAACTGTAAAAAAGATGGAGATCCAGGACTACTTAATAAACAGTGGTAAAGAAGCACAAAGCAACTCTGAAACCCAGTACAAATAATTTCATGATGGCTCACGCTTTAAAGCTAATAAATTGTTCTCAGAAAATGATCTAGCCATTGCCCTCAATCTATATGTGGATGAATCTGAAGTGTGCAATCCCCTTGGAGCATCGAGAAAAAAGCACAATGTCACTGCTGTTTATTGGGTTCTTGCCAATGTGCCACCATTGCTCCGATCCTCACTGACTTCAATCTTTTTAGCCATTCTCTGCGAAGCTGATAACGTAAAACAATACAGATATAGTTCTGTGTTGGAGCCACTGCTCAAAGATCTTTCAGACCTCGAAGAGGAGGGACTTTACATTCCTTCTTTAGGCAGACGAGTAAAAGGTACTGTGACTTGTGTTATTGCAGACAACTTGGGTGCCCATTCCATTGAGCTTCTCAAGTTCGTACGTCTGCAGGTGGTGTCTTGGGGAACAATCCCAGGTTCAAGAAAGGGAAGTTTGAACAGGAACATTTCCTCCCAGGACAAAAGAAGAGCACAGAGTGCATGTCCAGGTGGGTCCCATTGCTATGGAGTAAAACTGGGCTTTACTGCGACTCCTTCCTCTCATTGTTGGCACAAAGATACCAGTGAGCGAACCTGTATGACAGGTTCTTCTCAACCTCAAGGAAATAGTTGAACTTGTCCTAGCCCCAGTTCATTCAGAGGAGACAATTTGTTTCCTGGACAGTAAGATTTCTGTGCATCGACACAGATTCTGTGAGGCTTTCCCCAAGCAAAGACTTATTCCAAAACATCACTTTCTAGAGCATTATCCTCAGCTGATTAAGGCTTTTGAACCACTTGTGTCACGGCGGACCATGCGGTTTGAAGCAAAACATAGCTTTTTTAAGCGTGTCGTCACACTCTTTTCGAAACTTTCTTCTGTCCCTTTCAGTGAAGCATTAGATGATGGTTGCAAATGATCTACATGACAGTAAGGCTGTCCAACCTTCATTGCAGGTAACAAAACTGTCAGAGGTGGACTTGACTGTGCTGAGAGAGGACATCAAGACAGCTTTGGAAACAAAGTTCCCTGGTGAGTCAAGTGTTCAGATGGCCAACATAGTGTTCTATAATGGCACTAGATATGTCACTGGAATGATTTTGGTTAATGGTTCAACCAAGACTTTGGAGAGTTGATTCAGATGGTGGTTGTTCATGGCAAACTTGGATTTTAATGCTAGAATGCTTGAATGCTTGGTACAGTGAACATCTTGGGAGCTATAAGCTGGAAAACACAAAACCATAAAAGTTCTTGAGCCAGCTCAGTTGTCTAACTTATTCCCTTTAGCAGCATACACCATTGCAGGGAAGCATATTGTGACTCTGAAGCGATACATTTACCTGCCACACATGTAGGTGGCATGGTAATAGCTACTTTTTATTTGTCAGATTTATGCTGGCTTTACTCCAAGCTGTGACACACAATTTCCACTAGAGGTGTTTGCTGTGTGTTGCTTCTGCTATTTTTATTATTTAGGGAAACATTTATTTCCATTTCTCCCCTCTCTCCATCTATTAGTACTAAATTGCGAAATGGTGTATTAAGTGTATGTCCACTTGAGTAGAACATTATCCTGCCTACACTCTAACCTAGCAAAGGTTGTGAAAACGGCAAGAAGCAAAGTTAACAATGCTACCAACTCCAAGTAGTACTGTCATTTCCCCCTCTTTTTCTTTTCTTCCTTCATTTAAATGATTGATGTGTTGTGGTCAGGATGTTTTTTTTTCTCACATAGTCTTTTTGCAATCTAGAGATAATAAAATGAGATGGCAGACGTCAGGGCCAATGACAACCGATCTGGAGACATAAGTCGATAGGGTACGAAATCTCATTATGCTCAATAGCATTTGTTGTCTGATAATGGCCTACAATTTTAGCAAGAGAAATAAGCTACAGTGCAGCTAATCACAAGTATTTGTGTGTTTTTGTCACAGGACGGTCCGGTCCGGACCGAGAGGGAGAGAAGTAGGCACAGGCACAGATTTCCATGATAAGGGGTTTATTTGTAGACAACACAAAACAGAACACAATAACTGAAAACTAGGCTCGGGGGCCAGACGAGAGGACGAGGAGGTGAATGAGAAGAGAAGGGTAGATGAGGAGGAGAGAAGGGTAGACGAGGAGGAGACACAACCAAACATAAGATTACAACATTAATGCATCAACAACATGGCTGGGGACAGAGCCCCTTAAATACACCGTCCCTGGGTAATTAGCCCTTGAATAATCGTCCACAGCTGTGGGTGGATTTACGGTCCCGCAGCGACCCCCAGATGACGTGGAGGCCGGTGCGGAGACTGGCGCTGGTGATGTTGAGGCTGGTGCTGAAACCAGTGCTGAAACCGGCGCTGGGTCAGGAGCGGAGGCTGAGGCCGGTGCGGAGACCGGCACTGGAGGAGCTGAGGCCAGGGCGGAGACCGGCGCTGATAATGGCCTACATGTAGACTGGTGCTGGAGCTTGAGTTGGAACCTGGCAAGGAGAACTGCACGAGGGGGCCACTGGCAGATAGTGGTGCCGGGCTGGACTGTAGCAGCCCCGGGGCTGGACTGGAGCAGCATTGGGCTGGACTGGAGTGGCTCTGGGCTGAACTGAAGTGGCTGAGAGAGAGGGACTGAATTGAAAATAATGGAGCAGAGGTGACCTTGCAGGGCTGAGATAGATCATTGGGCTGCGGGAGAGAATTAGACTGAGAGAGAGCACTGGGCTGAAAGAGAGAATCAGGCTGAGAGAGAGTGCTGGGCTATGAGGGAGTACTGGACTGGGAGAAAATACTGGGCTGAGAGAAAACAGGGGACTGAGAGGAAATCCTAGGTTGAGATGAAACACGGGACTGAGATAGGGTGCTGGGCTGAGTGAGAGAGTTGGGCTGAGAAAGAATGCCGGGCTGTGAAAGAGCACTGGGCTGAGAAACAATATTGGACTGAGAGAGAACGTGGGACTGAGAGGAAATACTGGGCGCTGGACTGACTAAGGGAAAGTTCCACCCCGAGACTGTACTCAATCTTACCCTCCAGCGTCACGGGAAGCAGGACTCGGGCAACCATTTCTTCTTGGAGACGTGGGGTAGAACTTGTCCCGGAGGACCGCGTCGCTATACTGAGCCTGAGCCGTCAGGGTGCGAAACTCCGTCATGTACTCCTTTACAGAGCACTCCCTCTGACGGATGTAGAAGATCCAGGGGAGTGACGACTCACCGGAGGTGCTGAAGGACCTCACCAGCGTTTCACCGCTGTTATGGGCGCCGCCATCTTGGAATCGGCGGGTCCAATGCGTGCTGGAGGAACAAACCGGCGTGCTGGAAAAGAGAAATGAGCCGGGCGATGACTGGGTAAAATCCGCTGTGCCTCGCTTGTGATTGTCGCATTCTGTCACGGACCGAGAGGGAGAGAGGTAGGAACAGGCTCAGATTTCCATGATAAGGGGTTTATTTGTAGACGACACAAAACAGAACACAATAACTGAAAACTAGGCTTGGGGGCCAAACAAGAGGACGAGGACGTGAATGAGAAGAGAAGGGTAGACGAGGAGGAGACACAACCAAACATAAGATTACAACATTAATGCGACAACAACATGGCTGGGGACGGAGCCCCTTAAATACACCGTCCCTGGGTAATTAGCCCTTGAATAATCGTCCACAGCTGTGGGTGAGTTTACAGTCCTGCAGCGACCCCCAGCGGCCACAGCTGGAATCGTGACAGTTTTTATTTTGTTTCCTTCTTCTCACGCAACACTTTTTCAGGGAATATTTCCAGTGCCAAAAGAATGCTGAATGCAATATACAACAGGGAGGTAGATTTGCCTGATGGTGCTGCTGATTTTCCGGGTAAGTATTTTTTTTCCTTAATCTGGCTCTACTAATATCAAATAGCTAAGAAAAATGCATGCCAAACAAAAGTTTGGGTCTAAGAAGTTTATAATATCCACATGTTGCTATGTCAGATACAAGTGATGTCTTTTCTGCTACAGATGCTCAAATGTCTCATCCGAATGCAGCTGCTGCACTTTGCCTCATACTTCAGGACCATGTGATTGACGAGCTGGAATTGCTTGGTGGAATTCCTGGGACAATGGATGAGCTTCAATCTATTGTGCAACAGAAATATGGGTTGGAGCCAGGGAAGTGCATTACAGGGATGCTTATTTTGGGGGGGAGTTTTTTTTCTCTTACCTCAACAAGAGATCGCAAGCACAAAGACACAATTAAGGTTGTTCATATTGCTGAACTCAACTCAATCAACTTGGTTGTAACAGACCAGGATAGCTTTAACACAAGTGCATCCAGCAGCTCCATTTGGCCTGCCAGTACTTTATCTGAATCCGATGATTCAGTGATACTGTCTTTACCTGAACAAAGTAATAAGCGTTCTCAGCGATGGCCTTCCGAATTTCCAATTCCACGCCTCCGCAATGACACAGAGCTTGTGCTAGCAGCAGGTAACAAAGCTTTCAACAAAGATGGAAGTCCACTCAGCTCTACTGCCATCCTTCCAGACATCCTTGAGAGTTTAGCTGAAAGCATCTTTGAGTATGTTGCCTATCCTACAAGCACACAGTTTGCAGATGTAGCAGAAGCATTGATTCGAAAACATCCTTGCCTTAAAGAGCGAGGATCCTACAGTGGATGTTACGGATGGCAACGAAGACTGAAATTGAAAATGGGCAATTATAGATCCAAACTTGGAGGGCTTGGGTGTCTTGAGCTTGATGTAAATGCTCTCAAAAAGAAGCGAGCAAATGAAAAGACGCCTGCTAAGAATGTGAAGAAGGCACGGAAGGGTGAGGCCAACTACTTGCCACCTCATCCACAAGGAGAAACACAAGAAAGTTTGGAACAAGAAAGACTGGAGCTCCTAAGTGAAGAAAAGAAAAGGAATAATTTGCAGATCATCAATGAGAAAATGGAAAGGACATTGTCCATTCACAGACAGGAAGTTGTCACCCTGTCCCCACCTGTCAGTGACTTGAAGGAACGTTGGCCTGCCCTTTTTTCCAGCACAGGTGAATGTGTTTTTTTTGTTTGTTTGTTTGTTGTTTTTTTTTAAAAGACAAGTATGGTTTCAGCTGAATTAAAGTTTAATTAATTTATTTTAATTTGACATCTCTCTCATCCCACGCTGCTTTGTGTTGTATCACACAGATCAATGAAGAATATAAAAGGATCATCACCACTAATCTGGAGTCAACATTCATGTAAAATCTGGATCAGTGCATACCAAGTCTAATGCCATTGGTGTTGTCAAGAGGAGGGGCTGCAAAAAAGAAGATTCAGAACATCATGGAACTCCTTAAGGTACATGATTCCATATTCAGGATTTTAAAATAAATTAATTAATTAACGCCTTTAAGGAAAATTTCATTCATCCATTTTACCCTTTTTCATCTGGGAATTTAATGTTGAGGTGCTACATAAAACCCTTCAATATTTCAAAAACTTTATAAAAATTCTTTTTCAGGACAACGCGATTGAAACACGCCGAGAGGTTTCCATACACTGCCTAGTAGTGTATCTTGGGGAAAAGGAGGAGGATCTTTTCAAATAATTTTTTAGGTAAGTGTCTCTTCTCTACTACTCCCTTTACTCTTTTCCCTCTCTGACTTGCCTATTTATCTCTGCACATGCTCTTTTCTTTTTTTATGACTTTCATTATTAAAGTGAAAATTTTGTCATAGACATGTTACTCAAGAGAATTGACTTCAGTTTTATATTGCAATCAAGTCATTGGTAACTAGCTTTCCCTTGTCGGGCTGGTAACCTTGTGTGTTATATGGAAAATTGCTTTTCCTGCAGAAAATGCTGTGTGAATGTGTAAAGCTGACAGCTAAAAGCTGAAAGGAATTTCAGAGCAGCTGAAAAATGCAGAAATCTTCACAAATACATTGCACCGAACTACTGATAAGCCTGGAAGCTGAAACACAAAACTTGCAGAAGCTGAAATGCAAGTACTTAGACATAAAGTAGTATTTGGGTGAAATAAACCTTTAAAACTGCAAGTACTTAGAACGCATTCACATAAATATCATTTACTGAAGTTAGACTGGAGCACGATGAATGCATTTTGATTACAGTCATGAAGTTGAAACACACTCACTGTGCTCAGATCTGATTAACTTTTTCAGAGTGCTGAACAAAAAGTAATTTAATGTCTGCATTGAGTCAATATCATTTGTAAAACATTTGTATGCTGAGATACATTATTTCCCTCCAACTTCAACATAAGAGTGGATGAGAGGGGTTGACCATACCAGCTAAATGACAATGAAGACTGAAATTTTGTTATTCTTGCACCCAGGATGCTGATGGTCAAACCGGAGATCTTGACAGTCAAGTGATGAAGATCCTTATCACCAAAGGTGCCATAACATCTGATCCAGCCAGTGCGACTATCATGATCGAGGGAACAGAAGTAGTGGGGGGGTTGAATGTTCCGAGGGCTTGTGCCTTGCTGATGGGACTCATCTATGCCCTCAATCTGAGCTAACCGAGAGAGCTGAAGTACACCTTTGAGATAGGTGGCCTTATCTCACCTTTCAGAAGGTGTTCCTTAAATTAGATGGCCAGAAGACCACCCCAAAAGTAACATCTCTTAAGCAGAAGCTGCCGGCAATCATCTTTGAACCTCGCCACTGAACATCAAACATGGATCTCAAATGCTGTTATGCTGTTCCAATTGTCCCAAATAACCCCCCCCATGATGTTGATTGTCATGTCTGAAGTTCTGAAATTCCCCAGAATGTCTCTTAGCATTTTCACTTTCCTAAAACTTTTCTGTTCAATGCTGGAGTTTGATTTGAAGAGTAATTTCAATGTTTTCCATGGTTTAAGTATAGCTTGGTTTCTACAGACCCAGGCTATTAAAAGAAGCTGCTTTAACATTTATTAAAATGTTGAATTGTGAAATGCGGTTCTTGTTTTTTATTCCCCTAACTTAAGTAAAACAAGGTACTGAAATGAAAGTGTGTTAACTATTTGCATGGCCATTTCTGAGAAGAAAACAACAAAAAAATTAAGTTTTAAAATTTATTTAAAACTTCAAATTTCAATGAATATTGAATTAATATTAAGTAGGTATTCCTTAATTTAGCTCTTGGATATAGAGGGAAAATCATGTTTATTGTACTTGATTTAATTGTGTAACTAACACTACATTAAGTACAACCAATATGAAAATTCAAATAGTACCCACTGAATATTGAGTAGATTCAACTTAAAATAGCTTTCAGTGTATTTAATGATTTCTGTTGGTGTAATAATGATAGTTTAATAACAATTACTTAATTATACTAAAGTTGGGACAACTTAAAAAGATCCATGCAAATAGTTAACACACCTTTTTGAGTAGACCCAGTACTCGCTGACAGTACCACTGAAGTACACTCAGACAGACCTTTGCATCTTTCATCCAGTGCTGCACAGATGTTTTTTGTATTCTAAGTCATGGGGAAAGCAAAAGAATTGTCAAAGGATATGCGGGAAAAGGTAATTGAAAAGGGATATAAGAAAATATCAAAGGAATTGTGAATGCCAATCAGCAGTGTTCAAACAGTAATAAAGAAGTGGAAAATTAGGGCTTCTGTTGAAACCAAACCACGGTCAGGTAGACCAACTAATATATCAGCCACAACTGCCAGGAAAATTGCTCGGGATGCAAAGAAAAACCCACAAATAACTTCAGGTGAAATAGAGGACTCTCTGAAAACATGTAGTGTGGCTGTTTCAAGATTCACAATAAGGAGGCACTTGAAGAAAGATGGGCTGCATGGTCGAGTTGCCAGAAGAAAGCCATTTCTACGCAAATGCCACAAACTATCCCGCTTACAATATTCCAAACAGCACAGAGACATGCCTCAAACCTTCTGGCACAAAGTCATTTGGAGTGATGAGAACTTTTTAGCCACAACCATAAAGAGCTACATTTGGAGAGGAGTCAATAAGGCCTAGGATGAAAGGTACACCATTCCTACTGTGAAACACGGTGGTGGATCGCTGATGTTTTGAGTCATCAGCCCGGAAGCTGCGCATGGGACGTACTTGGACATTCCAACATGACAATGATCCAAAACACAAGGCCAAGTCGACCTGTTATTGGCTACAGCAAAATAAAGTGAAGGTTCTAGAGTGGCCGTCTCAGTCTCCTGACCTCAATATCATTGAGCCACTCTGGGGAGACCTCAAACGTGCAGTTCATGCAAGACAGCCCAAGAATTTACAGTAACTGGAGTTTTTTACCAGGAAGAATGGGCAGCTTTACCGTCTGAAACGATAAAGAGCCTCATCCACAACTACCACAAAAGACTTCAAGCTGTCACTGATGTTAAAGGGGGAAATACACGGTATTAAGAACTGGGGTGTGTAAACTTTTGATCTGTGTCATTTGGGTAGTTTGTGTTGTGATTATAATTTAAAATGTGTAAACACAGTTTGACAATAAATGGCTTCAGCCAACCACTAACCATGAGTGAAAGAAAAGTTTTTGTTTTATCATTCACATTCTCTGAAAAATGGTTAAGAAATCATAAATTCTGCCAGAGTATGTAAACTTATGAGCACAACTGTACATTTAAATTTATGACATTTAACAGACGCTTTTATCCAAAGCGACTTCCATTCCCTAACTACAGGGGACAGTCTCCCTGGAGCATCTTGGGGTTAAGGGTCTTGCTCAGGAACCCAGTGGTGGTGTGCTGAAGGTAGGATTCGAAACCATGACCTCTTGGTCCAGAGGCAAGTATCCTACCCACTAGGCCTCCACCACTCTGAGCAAAACAGATCATGTGTGGGCATTCTCTCTGAAAGAAATGTCCATCAGGGATTTGTAACATAAGCAATGATTGCATTACACACATCAGTAAAACACACACATACACATAAACACACACACAATCCCAGTCGCTATAACAATGAAGAGAATCATTTGCAGAAGGGTACACAGGGCCCACACAGGAAAAGATCATCAATTACATTAATACCCTCACAGCCCTGCCTACACTTTTGCCCTCATTCCCCAGACTCTTGTCCCTCAGTTACTCTCTCTGTCTCTTTAATGTGGGGTTTCGTGTGGACGCAGGCTGCCTAACTAGAGGAACTGATAACCCAGCGCTTATTAACAAAGACAACACATTTCAAAGTCATTAAGACAACAAGTCTGGTAGTAAGCATCACTGACTTTCAGCGCCTCAGAGTTCATGGTGGAAGAGGGAGAGGTGTGGAACACAGGAGGAAAATAAGAGAGGACGAGGCGGCAGCAAGAAGAAGCAATTTCTGCCCAGTCAACTGTAAATAAGTGGTTACAGGAAACTTTAAAACAGCCAGGAGAAAATTACATTACCAGTTCTTACTTTTCCACCTATCTGAATGAATGAAGAATTTGGGTTCCCCTTTGGGACATCATCAGGGTTCTCTACAGGTTTAAACGTGGAGAGACGGTTTGACAAGCGAGTCGATATACTACAGAACATCACTAACCACTGTCACTTCTACTTAACTCTCTCTGTTTCTCTCTGTTTCTCTCTCTCTCTCTCTCTCTCTCTCTCTGTTTCACTCTGTCACTCTCTGTCTCTCTCTCTCTCTGTCTCTGTCTCTCTCTCTGTTTCTCTCTCTCAGTATCGCAATGACAATAAAAAATATTCTATTCTATTCTGCTAATTACTGATGAGTTGCACTAATTAGTCTGTTGTAAAATAAATAGGCAGTTTTCCCATAAAAGCTGGTCTTAACTTTGAATTAAGTGCTTCAGATAGACAGTGAGCTGCTGTAAAAGCTGCTGTCCAGGCAGTAAGTCACCCCGGCATGGTGTCTGGTGCCTGGCCGCAGGCCTGCTGCTGCTAAATGTCTAATTCCTTTTACTGCCCTTCATTCTCCACGAGTCCAATCGGCCACAAGAGCAGTGTTCCTTAAGTGGTAATCAATTCAGCTAATCAGTGTAGAGAGAGGCTATTTTGAACACACACACACTCACACAGAATGTTTAAGCAGATGCTGTAGACCTTTAGTGCCGTATATTATGAGTCGAGTAAACGCTTGCATATTTGTGAGTCATTCATGCAAATAACAGGGCAAGGTGGCTCGACATCATCAGTATGAAGCACTTCAGCCTCTCCAAACACCATCACGATCCATAAGAGGACCAGTCGCTGCTATGCATTACGTCTACTACACATGAATCCTGCTCCAGGCTCCTTCACTGATTATTAATAAGGTAGGTAAGCTCTTTCAAGCCTGATTGAAATATTTGGAAGAACATGCACTCTATTATCTTAGTTCGAATGTCAAGCAGATAAGAGACACATACATGGCAGTTAACCAGCAGCTTCTCTTGCAAAATGTGTCTATATGTGCTGTGGCGGGTGGTCTGGTGGTTAGAGAGTCGCACCTGCAATCAGAAGGTTGTGGGTTTGAATCCCAGGACTGCTAGTGGCACCACTGAGGTACCCTTGAGTAATGTACCGTCCCCGGGCGCTGTGTTCCTGGCAGCCCACTGCTTCACTGGGTGAATGGGTTAAATGGGTTAAATTAAATGGGTTTGTCACATATGACAAAATGGTCACTTCTTTATTTATATTTCTGACATCACTTACTGATGTTCAGATTTCCAGAATCTTGTCTTTTTTCAAGTACCTCATCCCAAACTATGCCCACATCTGCCTGCCCCACTGCTGCTTTCATATCTGTTCTGGCTCCTCAATGGTGTCTGAGTCTCTCATCATCCCAGATACCAGAGTCTAAACAGAAAATGTCCCAAGAAAGCCGAGCCACATACAGTAATTCTCTTTTAGTAACAGTCTTCATTTGGAAAATTTTGACCTGAAACGAGTACCTTACTTACAGCTTTACATCTAAGATGACTTTTGCTGTTAATTCAGAACAGATGAGTAATTATGTAACCTTGAATGGCTACAGGAGAGTAATTGTTCTTCTAGTATTTTTTAAGGTTAGCTACACTTACAGGAAATGCAGAAATATTTGCCATAAAAGCTCACAACCTTTTACATAGTCATTTAATTTCAGATGACTCATTTTATTGCTTAAAATGAAACAAGCTAGCTTTAATATTCATATTATTTAATATTATTAATATATACACCTATCAGTATCAAAACTATGCGTTTGCAATTCCTGTCATGGAATTTTCTGTGATTTTACCGCTCATCGACATTCGTTTAAACATCATCATATACACCATTTTTTAATAGGCTGTTTGCAGTCATGTGATTCTGAGAATGCATGAAACCAGGTGGAGGGCAGGAAGTGGAAAGTAAACTGAATGAAATGGAGGAAAGCTCATACAATGGAAGTTATATATATTATGAGAGAAATGTATAAACAGAGAATTACAACATATGGTGGATGTGATCTTTCTGTTATGAAGTGGACTGAATAACTTGAAAAACTTGCTTGCTGTCAAGATAGATATAAGCAACTGCTCTTTAATCCAGACACCCCACTACTCAAGAAAATGAATGAAAGCATACATAAATATGAATATATATTCATATATGTATATACTGAATATATACACTTTCAGTACCAAGGTGCTCCATAATGACTGTAGTTTGATTTTTGCCAGGGTGAGTGGTGTATCTTTTATTGTCCCATGGATTAACCTAGCAACAAACATTCAACACTGTGGTACCTCTCAAACTTAATGGTACGACTGTTTACTTTCATAGGTTAACCACTTATATTGCATTAAATGTTGTTTGAAGCAGTAGGGTTGCTACTTTATACTCTAATAAAGTAAAGAAAAAAACAATAATGCTTAAAAATAAAAACAGTAAGCTACATAAACACAGACATAAACAACACACGAAACCCAATGTACTTAAAATGTGCTTCACTCCACCTTAATTTACCATGAAAATACACCAAACCCCTTCATTTGAATTAAGCGTCCATTTATTTGTGAAATCGGCCCCTTAATTTGACCTTAAAATGAGATTTAAGACATGAGTGTGAAACCCCATCTTAAATTGAAGGCGTAAATTCAGGAGTTTCTATTATTTAAAGGGCAAATTTGAAAAAGTGAGGGGAAAATTCAGTAGTTTTACCCCTTAATCACCTTATCTGTGTACTTTTCCCTACATTTTCTCTTAATTTCCTGTAAGGGACATTAAGGTCCAAACTAAGGGATAAAATTAAAGCATTTGGTTTTGTAGTGACAGTTATGTTTCCTTTAATGAAGAGGTCACTGCAGGAGTATTTCAAACTCGCTCCCTCTGAACCACAGGTTCACAAGTGATTTTTACCCACATTTTTCAGGGGATGTTTCTTGCATTCCCTTCTTAACACTTCCTTGCACTTTCTCGATTTGATTGATTTGAATAACTAGAAACAAAGAAAACTTTGAGGGCTTCGTGTCCTCTATCAGTAGTTCGTGCCACAGCAACACAGTGACATGATGTCACATGCAAAGAACCAATCGACATCTTCAATGGGCGTGAATGAGGAGAGGAACCACCAAACTGTACTGGACACCAGAATTGTGCACTGTGGTCGATACACTTACTGAACATTTTACCAGATACGTCTATTATACACAAACACTATATAGGTTTACAGTTGTTGATGGTATGATGATGTTGTGCATAATTTGATTGCCACTTTGTTCATCAATAGGAAAAAACGACCACTGAGCAGAAACTATTTGGGCAGTGGGCCATTCTCAGCACAGCAGTGACGCCAACATAGTGTAACAAGTGCAGTGCCACTGCCAGGATCTCATAACACCTCACTGTCACAGTTTGGTTGAGAACAGTCTACCATCCAAACATTTCAAACAGTCCTGCGGAGGATTAGCAGAGGTCTTTAATTCAGCATGTTGTTTCTGATTCTGCATACTGTAATCTGTGTTTGTTCAGTACTTTACTGAACAGTTGAGTGCCCACCACTGAATACAAAATCCAGAACTGAAAAGGGGGGCACGGGGAAACTTCATTAAGATTTCTGGATCCATTAGAAAGCTGTAAAGACAAATTAACTTCAATCAGAAACCGATTTAAACTGATTCAGTAGTTTCCTTCTACTTCCTCTGGTCCAAAATACTGGCTACAGACTACAACACTTCTCATGAATCTAATTTGAATGGGTCTGCTATTGGCTGAATGAGAGATCTTTTTAAAACCTATTCAAAGTGATGACATCACAAACATGATGAGATCAAAATGAACCGTGAGCTTCATGTTTCATAACTGTTTTGGTATCCGTATCGGCACAGTCCCTTGGTCATCTCCTTCCAGAACCAACTAACCACATTTAAAAGTGCCACAGACTCAGTTTCCATGTTCACGGGTAAAACAATATGTCCTACTGCAAGAGCATTGCTCTAACCAGGCCTCTTGGGGCTCCTGAGATCTTTTCGCCCATCCATAACTGCATGGCACCTTTGGGGACTTGCTGCTCTACTTCCCCCAACCCCAGAGCTCATTAGAGCAAGTCTCACCCACACGGCTCTAACCAGGCATCTGGGTATTAGAGGATTCCTTTCTCAGCTCTAAATGGATGGTGAGAGGAGGAGAGATCAGTAGCATGTAAGAGGGGCCCAAGGGAAACCTGGTACTTTGCAAAGTAAGGTAGTTTTTTAATATATATTTAGCATTACACCTGGTACGCTTTAGCCGCAGTAGCAGAATATCTGCCCCCCTTTCTCCCAGGCATTCATTTGATGGAGCACCACTGAGCCTTCATGGTTTGATACTCTCCACTCAGAGACTTGCATCTCCTACCTGGGGCCCCTATTAAGCCTTGCACCTGCGTGTATGTTCCACATACAAAAAGAAAAGTGCTGACGGAGGGAAAAGTTGTGAAGTCTTCTGTCTTATTGGCAGTCCATGAGCATGGCTCAATAACTCCATGAGAGGCAATGATATAAAACAAAACCCGGCATCCTGCCATCCGCGTGTCTTCAGCTCCCAAAGTTATTATCACTCTCTCCTAGACCTTCAGAGCACCAGAATTCACAGTCCAGTAAAAACTGAAGGCTTCAGTAGGAGAGGTAGATAGAGAGAAAGAGAAAGAGAAAGATGAGTGACACGACGAGCCAGAGGTCTGAGCAGCACATGCCCTCATTCTCACTTCACTGCAAACTCAGAAAGAAACATGTAAGATGCCCATCATATGCCTGGAAACCTTGATGTGGTTCTACAGAATGTTAAGATATATCTCTGCATGTCTCTAAGTGGCCAGTATGGAGGGGGGGCAGAGAGAGAGAGAGAGAGAGAGAGAGAGAGAGAAAGAGAAATACAGAAGATGCAGTAAAAGGACAATAGATCCTCTTTAGCAGTGTGAACATCATTAACTATCTCCTACCAACAACTCCCCCTGAAGGTGCAGCCAGAGACAGAAAGTTGTTTCCTCAACATAAACTTTCAGAGTCTGAGACAGCAGGGATGCTGCTTTAGCGTGATGGATCATTTCCTACAGCTTCAAGCTGCCTGTTAAATTACCAGAGCATAGCTCTGACCCTCCCTGGATCAAACATTCCCTGCAGTGCAGCAGCTCTCACTATTTGTATATTTCACCAGCCTTTTTAGGTTCTCTCGCCCTCTCCCTGTCTCTCTGCTGAGGCCTGATTAGAAACCGCCTCCATATTTCGCCAAGAGCGCTGCAGCAAGCTTTTATTACATTTGCAGAAAGAAGTCGGCAACTTTATAACGCATTTTAGCTTCACCATCAGATGGTTTCTCGAATCGAACTGAAGCAGAATGGCAAAATAACAGCACTTTCAGCACAAAGCATTAAGCTTTTAGAAGGTCTTTAGCGAACTCACATAGACTTCTGCACAAGACTTCTAGAACTTTTATCTAGTAAATAATATATACAAGCAAGTACATAAGTTAGGAAAAGAGGACGGGGGTTCGAAAGATGGTGAGAGCCTCAGAGGCCTGATGTTTTCTGATTTTCAGTCTTTGAATGCTGCAAATTAGATTCCCTCATCAAAGCTTTAATCATTCACAGCAGATGGAGGCTGGTGCTCACTTTTACATCCATGGGAATTCAAATGGTTACTGTTTCAGTTCAAATAGGGAGATTATTGCATTTTAAAAAGTCCTCTTTGAGACCTGATGCAACAATGGTGTGCCATGAATTACTGGAGATAGCTATTAGGATATGCGTGTGAGAGAAATCAAGTCACTAAGTGAGACACTATAACCCTGACCATATATATATATATATATATATATATATATATATATATATACACATACGTCTTCCGGGCATAATACTCTTATCCAACAGTGGGACAGGAAAGAGAGCCCGGCTGTGAATTTTCATTAACATGACACATCTGTTCAGCAATTTCAGCAAAGTAATTTCGCTAAAAGTTTTATCAGCTAATTTTAATTATTCACTCCACTGGGCTGAATACAGAATTCATCATGTTGAATTAAAATGTTCAACAAGACTCTTTTTTTTAAATAGCAAACAGAAGGAGAAATGGAGGGGGGGACCATGAAAAGTAATAGACTATGGATTAAAACATAATTTGTTAATTACAAAACAGATATGGCAGTTATAGCATACAGAGGTGTAAGTTAAAAATATTTCAAAAGAAAAGACCATTTCTCAGAAGAATCAGTTAGTTTCATCTCTGATGGAGAAGACTTTAATCAGGACTAAAAGGCAAGAGTCAGGGCCATTACTAGGACCTCCAGATGCCTTAGGAGGGAAGTAGGCTGCACTGAAATCCAGCTTTAGAGCCCCCACAGCAGGGCGACTGGGTGGTGACATGGCGGCATGATCAAAAAGCTTTCCCTCGTGCAAAACCATCCTTACCTGAGCACCACTCTCCTCCACCTATTCACGTTTTAAACTGGTTGGCCGCACTCAGTGAACCCGCCCTGGGAAGCCTGTTAAAAGGACTCTGGTTAAAGATGATTCAATTATTTGACACATGAAATTAGAGACTCCTTTAGGAGTTCCTGCACCAGCCACTGTGAGCTCTATACTGGGTCAGCTGGCAATAAGTACAATAGGATAGTGGTTCATGTAAGAGCTAATGACATTCTTCTGCGGCAGTCAGAGGTTACTAAGAATAATAATAAGTAGTGTGTACATGAGCCTAGACAATGTCTGATCATTATTTGCTCTGTCATCATCTAAATACAGCTCTGTCCTGATGCCTGAATTGTTCTCTGAATTGCTGGGGGGAAAAAAGTGGTTCTCTGAAAACACTGTGGGTTTTATTGACAATTGGTCCATATTCACGAGCAAGCCTGGCCTCCTGGGTCGGGAATGGTATCCACCCCTCATGCAGCTCAAATCATATGAACTAAACAGAGGGGAAAACTCAAAAAGTGTGTTCTAAAAATTTAAGCAACCTTTCTCAAACAACCAGCAAAAACAGAACCTTAGATTTAAAGCCAGAACTGGTTTGTTGAACTAAATGAAGCCACCCTCACTGGCTATACTTACATACACAATCTAAACGGTGGTAGTGCTGTTATTAATCATCAGAAAATGAATTTACCTTCAGTTCTTTTGAAATTCTTTTTAACTTAACTCAACTAATCTACACCCCAGTAAGACTCTTTTTCCCTAATTACTGCCAACCAGCCACCAGAGCTCTTATGAGAATTTAGCTGCTTTCCAGCAAACCCAGCAGTGCTCAGTGATAAAGTAACAATTGTTGGATATTTTAATACCCACTTTGAAAAAGAACACAATCCAATGAAATCTGCATTTGTTTCAATTCTAAATACTGTAGTTTTGTTTTTATTATTATTATTATTATTATTATTATTATTAATTGATTATTATAATATTATTATTATTATTGCTGGAACTTGTCATCAGCAGCTGAGTACACAAGCAGAGTTTCTCTATGGACCACAGCACAACATATAGCAACATATCACATTGTCATATCACATTGAGTGCAAGTTATAACAGAGACAATAAACAATAGACAAACATAAATAGACTAGTGTGGGTGGTCCAGAATGATAATGTCGTACCATGTATACATATACTATTATTACACAGGAGCATGTGTTGTTGCTCTGGAAACAGAAGCATGTAAACCACGTTGAGTACGTGTAAATTGATAGTCCTGTCGAGAGACTGGTGCCTGTAGTGTCAGTAAACAGAGGCACAGTAAAGTGCAGGTGCTGTTGAAAGTCCAGAGTGTAGTATGAAGTATATACAGTATAAAGTGAGGTAGCTCTCTGAAATGAACTGGTTATCCAAGGACTAGACATTTATGTACATTCAGAGCTCTGATGGCCTGTGGCATAAGCTGTTGCACAGTCATGCAGAACCAGAGTGAAAGCCTCAATACCGTCTCCCAGACCGTAGAAGAGAGAAGAGTCTGTGTTTCTGGCTCTGTTATAGCAGTGGGTTTGGAAAATGTCCTTCAGGGGGCAGGGGCACACCGATAACCTTCTCAGAGTCTCTCACTCTCCACTGCAGTGTGTTACAGCCTGAAACACTGAAATTGTGGTGAGGATTGGTGGGGGTAGAAAGTGCAGGCGCTGCCGGGCCCTCTTGGCTATGGAGGTGGAGCTCAAGAGAGGTCTCCCGTGAGGTGGACACCCAGGAACTTGGTGTTTTTAGCCCTCTTTAAAGCAGTGCTGTCAACGGTGAGAGGTGGGCGAGCAGGGCTGGATTTCCTGAAGTCAATTATTATCTCCTTTGGTCTTATCAACATTGAGAAATTGTTGTTCTTCTACACAGGCGGCCAGTCTTATCACCTCCTCTGTGTAGGCTGAGACGTTGTTCCCGATGAGATCCACCATTGCCAAATCACCTACAAATTTGATAATCTGGAGAAGAGGGCTGAGGAAGCAGCTGGAGGTCCGAAAATCAGCAAGTCCAAAATCCATTTCATGAGGGCGGTGTTGAGTCCCAGCCCACTCAACATAGTGGAAAGTCTCTGTGGGATGTTGAGGGGTGGATATCCTTGAGGGCTCACAAGGAAAGGGAGAGAGGCATCGCTGTCACAGAGAGAATGTGGCTGTTTGTAGTCAGTGATGGTTTGGATGCCCCTCCACGTGCTCCAAGTGTCTCTGGTGTTTTGAAAGATTTTTTGTGCATATTCATACTTTGCCTTCTTGACTGCCCTAGCCAGGTTAGATCATGCAGTTCTGAGGACAGTCTTATCTCTGGTTCTGATGGCAACATCTCAGGCTTTCAGCTCTCTCCGGGCTTCTGCAGACAAGCGCACTATTGTTCTTCTTAAGTTTTATTATTATCGTCTTTATTTTTATTCCGTTCACCCGTTTTTTGGCCCCCTACTCCTCCCAGAGCTTTCGAGATAGAGACACCGTTCCAACTCTGACACGTCAGGCCTGATATGGAATAGCGTATTTGTTTACAGTTTTTTGCTCCACCTTATCGTTCGTTTGTTATTCCTGTTTTTTCAGCGAAAAAAATGTAGCAAAGTATTGGCGCCCTGAAATCCTCAACTTTCAGATAGTCCTGCTCGGACACACTTCGTCCAAAACCCACCAAACTTCATGTGATACCTCAGGCCAACTTCCCCAACACACAAATGTGGTCGGTTATGACCAGCACTCGTCTTTTCCTTATCTTTCGCTCATCCCTTTTTTCCCCCCTTTCACTTCCATTCATTTTTAACCCCATTGAAATGAATGCAGTTTCAGAAGAAGAAACTTTCAGGCTCCATAC
>JBBPCX010107085.1:0-21911 GCA_037974365.1 Hydrocynus forskahlii
ACACACACACACACACACACACACACACACACACGCACACACATACACACACACACACACACACACACACACACACAATACATCAGACACAGCTTATTTAATGCGTCTACGTTCACCGGGCAGCACTGACCACACACTGATTTGCCTCAGAACACGTTCAGAAATCCCTCTTTAATCATAATGTTCTACTGAGTGAGAGCACACTGAGATACCGTCCAGACTCCAACTCACACACTGCTCACACGGTTCAGTCGGACACTGTGAGCGATTCTGCAGGACAGGTATAGCTGCCTCATTTACACACTGGGCTTAGAGACCTCACAACATTTAATAACCACTCTGTCTTCCTTTCTCGTCTTTTTCTTGGTTCATCTTTGTCATCCTCAATCTTTTTTCTTCCTTTCTCTTTCTCTCCTCTTTTCCCTCTACTCTCATTCCTCTCTTGCTTGTTCATTTCATTTCTTTCTCCCTTTCTTCATTAACATCTGTCTTTTCTTTTCATTCCCTTCTCTTTTCATCTCCATTTTTTCTGTGTTTCTTCCTTTCTGTCACTCTCTCTTGCTTTCTGCTTGTCTCTCTCCCTTTTTTTATTTGCCTGTGTTTTTCTTTCTGCTTGTCTCACTCTTCCCTCTCTCAGGTTAATAATCAGTCTAGGTGAAACCACTCCAGTCATAGACGCGATATCAGTGGCGGCTCTCGGTCATGTGACTGAGAGTCCGAAGGGTGTGACTGACCAGCGCGACCATTACACACAACTGCATGCTGAGTAGCAGGCAAACCATTTAGAAAAGGTTCTTCCCCAAACTGTGGCCGCAGAGTTGGAATGGTGTTGTTCAAAATGTCTTGTTATGCTGAAGCTTTAACAGGACATCAGGGGACTTCACTGGAAGTAAGGGGTCTAGCCCGAACCCTGAAAAACAGGTGCATGCTGTCACAGAGATTTGGTTGCTTTTGACTGGTCTGTCTCATCTATATGCAGTTCATAAGCTCCATTTTAGTTCTTGCTGTTTCCAAATAAATTCATCAATCAATGCCTCAAGATTTTCTTAATGCCCTCGACTCACTGTTTAGGAAATAATGTCTAAACCTCACCCAACCTGGCCAATCGGTATCAAAACTAACACCACCACATCCTCAAACATGCATCAAAATGACCCTGTGGTTTTAGAAATTAAACTCTAGGTAAAGGTTTCAAAGAGTTTCATAAGTTCAAAGGAAATGAACTGCGGCCTGGTAAGCTGATGCTGGAGGTATATTGTGGAAGTATTGTTGTGTATGTGGGTCACCCGAGTAAAGAGCTCATCTGCCACACCTGTGCCGTGCCATAAAAAGGTAATAAACACTGAACTGCCTGAACACATGGCCAGAGATAAATAAGCATGACATAAACTGAAAGAGTGCTGGGAAGCTTCAACTGGAAGGTTTGGACATAACTGGCCGAACGCACTACCTCAGTTTTTCAGTTATACCACCTACTGAACACAAATATTCAGTAGAAAATATGAAAAGTATTGGTTGGCCATTCCAGAGGGCTGGCTGATGTAGGTTGGGCCTGCTGGGATTACACAAGGAAGTTCCACACTCAATAACAGATTAATCACCATAATAAAACACAACACAACACAGAATAATCATCAGAAAGATCAGCTTCTCTAGTTTAATCTGGAGTTTAAAGAAAACATTTAGGAACGTTTTCAAGTTTAAACCTTAGAAACCACCATTATTCCTGTATGATTTCAGAACAGTGCTGTAATTTTATATATTTTTTCTCAACAAGCGTAGGAATTTTGTACAAACCTTCAATCAACTCCACAAATATTCTAGAATGATTTGAATTTGATAAAAAAAAAAGTTACAAGTGCTTTATTGTAGTGTTGTGCTATTCTACATTAAAAGTAATAAATCTAGACTTCTCTCTTGATCTATAAGGATTAAAGACAAGTTCAGTCTAAAAGCGTTGAGAGTGTTCCTCAGTGTAAAAAAATTCTTTACTTTATCAAACTGAAACCAGTCTGATCAAGAATTGCTTCAAATTACAGGCCAGCTTCTAGAGCAGCAACAGAAAAGGTTTTCAAATTAACATAGTTAATGGTTCATGTATGTAACAGTTAAATAGTAATCCCATGTTTCCTGAACACATTACATAGATGCAGCCATATAAGACCATGTAGTCATCTAAGGCTACACTTTAGGAAGGACAGCACACCCAAATTAGTTTGGTTGCATGGCGGAAGAATATGCAGTAAGGCGGTGTTTGAATCAGGGTGTTTTCCTTTTACTTTTTCTGTCTTAGTTGTGTTTTTATGATTTTACAACTGCGTCAGGATCGGTAAGTGACTGAGGCTAGGGTGTGTTTCGACTAACACCAAAATTCAGGTTACATCACTGTCGAAGGAACGGATCTGTGTCGTAACTCGAGGACCCCCTGTATAATGGATCTGGTGCCCATGGATCAAAAGTACTGCGAGATGTTGATAAATTTGCGATGCGAAAATCTTAGATGTGTGCCGCCAACCCCTATTAAAAAACAACTGTGAGTGCACCGAAGCTGGTGGTGGCAGAATTCTGTCTGTAAAAGTCCCGCATCTGCACCAACTGTAGCTTTAAAAATCTGCTATCCTCCTCCACCCTCTTTTAAATATTTTCTTTTATTGATTTTCTGTGTATTCTTTTATTTATTCCATAATTTTTAAAAAAAGCTATGTTAATGTATTTTTTTTTCTCTTCCTGTCCAGCACATTGAATGACCTTTCGTGTGCGATAATGTGCTTTAAAAATTCACTTGACTTAACACACCAGTATTCAATAAAGGTAACATGTACAGTGAAAAAAGAAAAGGTACTTAAACAAAACCTTGTGGTATTCCACAAGAACATGAACAATGTTTGATGAATGATTTCACAAAGCAACAAAAAGTAATCTACTCATCAAATATGTTTTAAACCATTGTCTGCATACTGCTACATATGAGATTTGCATAATGAGGGTTTTTTGGCATATGAAATAAAATATATTAACTGCAATTGTATTTTATGTTCAGCTATGTTGATTGAAAGGAAATGTTAAATGAATGTTAAAAGTTCATATAACAAGTGAAAGTCAGAGAAGCTGATGGAGGGCCTGAGCAGAACGTGGTCAATTTCCTCATTGCTGACTGATGATCAGAAAATCTTTAGCATATAATCTGGTGTGCAGCGCATGAACTATTAGATTTTATTGGCATCGTCTTGGAGAGTGTCCCACAGCAAACGTCTGATATCCCCTGGATTTAAGCTCTTACCCAGTCCTCCACGTCTCTGCCCTCGGGTCCCCGGGTTAGTGGTTCCTCCCAGTAAACGTTGGGTTTTCCATAGCGCCAGATTTTACTCCTCGTCTTGTAGGAGAAGAACGCAGCCACAGCTAGTGCTGTCACAACCAAAAACCCACACACCATCGCCACAGCCTGAGAGAGCGAAAGAGGTGGAAGCAACATATGTTTAACACATAGATATACATACTAGATCTCGATTGCAGTGCTATGGCGTAATGGTAGCCAGATTTCAGATGTGGCAAAACTGGATTCTGATTAGTGGAATATATATTTTGGAACGCTGCGCAGAGAGAAAGGCCCAGTGATGCAGTGCACTTTATCTACTTTAACAAGGGTAATCCATCTCAACGCCCAGTCGACAGTATCAACAGTATCAACTCCTGGCAACCCTACTTTTTTTAGCTATTTATATTCCACCAAAGTCACTTATATAATTTTTGCTGATTCTGAAGAAACTGTGATAGAATCAAAATTATATCTGTTTTATTTTACAGTGACTGAGAGTATGCTCATTTCTGCTGGCACATCTATGGAATTTGCAGTGTTACACTAGTAACAAGCAAAAAACAGTGAGTTTCCACTGGGCGTGATACTACTTACGGCAGAGCAATTTAAACAATAATATTAGAATAATACTGGATTTTTAGTGAATCCTTCAGAAAATAGTTCTTATCTAATTCTTAATTTATCTGGAGTCACCTATTAGCTGCCTGCCAAAATGAATGCTAAACAAAACTGCCTTCTTACATAAATGTTTCTGTCCATAGTATCCATAGTGGCTGCACATTGCTAGACAGAGACATCAGCTGCTAAGCGGGTCTCTAATATGTGTATTTAAGGTTCAGCAGCATCTTCCAGTCCTTCTCCCGGCACCTATGTACAGATACACTTATTTTTCATTTTGTAAATGAAACACATTAAATAGAAGTTCTACCTGTTATGCTACAAATATATCCTGATGTAGCCTACACCTATAATGATAACAAGCACAGGCTACATTTTATACATTACATAATTGTTCTGGAAAAATGTAACTTCCCTTCGAGAAAGGTCAAATAGTGGAGAGTGGAAAACAATCAAGGACAAAAACAGAGTCTTGCCTTCTTAACCCAAATGTACTCAACTGATCAAGACTTGTTGGGTAACTGAAGTTGCTGCTTGAGATATGATGTCAATATTGTTGTATGTCTGTTGTACTCTGGTTGCAACATGAAAGGACTTAAACACAAGTTTTCACCAAATAAATATTTCAGAGTTTTGTCCAAGAATAAGATAACACTGAAATGTGACTTGAATTTAGGTGTTTTGACCATTGTGAGAAAAGTGGTTGTCGTGAATGGTAAAAATGGTATTACAAACTTAAAACAAGGGGTACATTTAACTGTACTGTACCATTTGGATGGATATCAGTATGTGATAGAATATAAGAAACCACATAAACAAGTCTATTTTAGATTACTTGAGTCAAGTCTGAGATGATTTAGGCATGCAGTCAGCGCCACGCTAATCTGCTGCTGTAAGAATGACCTGTTAGATCCCTTTATGCAAGCCTTGTAGCACCAATACAAGACTAAAGAACCAAACTTCAGATGCTGAACAAGTCTTGGCTCATCATGAACATTTGGGGTATGGGAGAAAAAGTGCAAATTTGATGAGCTAGCCATTACCTCTTGAGGATCGACGTAGCAGTAGTGGTAGAGGTACTGGTTGTAGAGCGGGAATCCTGCTCCCATCCCCGTCACACTGTTCCCATACAAACTCTGGCACATCATTAGCATGGGGTTGTATAACATGCTGGAGGAGCTCTGAGCCATAGGGTTCACTCCCACGATATAGACAATGTTAATAATGCCCTGAAGCACGGCAAGAACAATGCTGCACACCAGCACGGCCAGGTAGAACTTCCTGCCTCTCACAGCCCTGGTTTTGGAGAAGCTCGCCACAAAGAAAGCCAAAGCCACAACGAAGTTGATGGCTGCCATTGCAATCATTGCACTCTTGGCGGTGTAAGGTGTTGGATAATTGTAGTATCCGCTTCCATAGTAGCCAGAACCAAGTCCATAGCCGTAGCCAGATCCATAGCTAGATCCATACCCATATGCAGAACCATAGCCAAGCCCGGATCCAAGCCCGGATCCATAACCGTAACCATACTGCAAATCCCAGACCAGCGTGGATGCGACACAGGCAAAAATACCCAGGCACAAGACCACAATTACACCTTCCATTATCTTGATGATACCAGGTGGGGAGGACCATTTGTAGAAGTGCTGGGGAACTTCCTCTCCCACGTAGTAAGACCCAGGTGGGGGAGGGTAATCATCCATCTCAGTCCGCGGGGGCTGGAAGCTACCTGGAGGCCCGAAGCCATTAGATGGCGGGCTATACATGGGTGGGCTGTCGTATGGCTGCTTTTCAAACATAGCTCAACGATGGAGAGGAAGACACCTGCCAAAAGACATGAACAATGTAGTACATGACTAAATAAACGTTATATTTTAGACGTAACAGTATGCCATACAGTGTCTAAAACCACATAAGAAAAGTCTGTTTTTGAGGAGACTTAAACTGACATGACTTGAGGAATCATGTGCTATGGAACATGAACTGGCTAAGAATTTGCTGACTGGCTAGATCATTGCAAACCTCCACCTCTACAGCTGGTGGCCTAGTTGTTAGGGCGCTCGCCCTGTGATCATGAAGTCGTGGGAAGTCATGGCAAACTGAACTCAGCAGGTTCCTTGTTTTGTTTTTACCGAAAACATGAACATATTTTTTTATTAAAGTGTATTTTAAAATATCATTGATCCACTGTAGGCTGTATGTTCTGGTTACATGATTAATATTTATGACACATTCATAATAATTGTAATAAACCATGCTTAAAACCAGCATTGTAGTTCTTTTACAGTAGGGCAAGCAACATAACTGTCAAAGAGATGCTCCAACAACAATACAATGTTTTTTCATAACCTGCTCCATTAATCAGAAAATCAGTTGTTGCTAGTGGTTCAGCCGCTCACAATTTAGATCTAGAACAGGAATCAATATATGTGTTTGTATGAGGAGAAACACAAAAACTGTTTTCATATTAATTATTAAAAAAATAGCAACATCATACAACACATGATTTTTGATGATCACACACTCAAAAAATGTCAGCTATGCACCAACATGTGGATCAGTACGTACTGTAAGAGTGAAGCCTGTGCAGTCAGGGTGTGTTCGGCAGTGTGAGGTAAGAAGAGAAAGCGTAATGGGGACGACGGTACCAGGAATCCTCTTTCACTAACTCTCTCTCTCTCTTTCTCTCTCTCTCACACACACACACACACACACACACACACACACAGAGCCGCTGAGTTGTGGCCAGTGGGAGTGAAGCTGAATCCCTCTCATTGTCTGTCGCTCTATGAAAAGTCCAGAGTGCACTGAGGGCCAGATTGTCTGTTTGTATTGTTTTGTTTAAGATTACACAAATGCTTTTATTTCTATTTCCCACAGATCTGTTTAGTGTCAAGTGATAAATTCTATGCTTTTTTTCTGGAAGTCAAAAGTCTGGGGCTTTTCAGAATATGTATAAAAAATGGTCAACTTTTCTTGCACAGTTTAACTTACTATACAGCTTATTTGGAGGAAGGCAATGTCATTTATATTTGACTAGTATATACATATAAAATATTTCTAATGACAGTGCTACCTCGCGAATAGAAACTGTATTGATGAGCAAAGCCAATCACAGCGTTTGCTTGACAGCACATCACTATTGCTCCTGGTACTCAGGTACAGCCTGTTACCGACTGTTTTGCTTCACAAAACGCAAGAGTATTTACAATTGAATATAAAACATTAAAATCGAACTGTCTGATTGGATTCCTCTGAGATGTCCATCCACTCAGCCATATCTAAAGATCTGTAAAAGCCGTAATCACCTGTGCAGTGCACTGAATGGGGAGCAGGGGTGCAAGGTGCAAATCAGGCAGGGATGCAGATCTAGTTGCAACAATTTCTGAATAAGATCTCATCAGGTGATCAAAGATCTCAACAACTAAACAGTGTTTTTGAAAAATCTGCAGTAAAAACGTAAGAAATCATATAATTATCTAATGTATAAAAACATCTAACACACATGGAAAACAGAAATGAACTCATGCTTTAGCGACAATGGAAAATTTATATTTCTGCAGTCCAACATGCACATGTGGAGAACAGTACTGACTTTTGTCCAGGCACCATAACTGCCCCCTGACGTCCGTGTTGCTAATAAAGGCCAAAGGTCATGAATTTATCTCCTTGTTGTGAAGTCAGCACTCATCTACACTCAGGAATGTAAATCACCTTTAGGCCAAAAGAGTTTGAAAATGAAGCCTTTAACTATAGTTTGAGAAAGAAACGTATTTAGGCTAAATCTGGCTTTGGCTAAATTTTTCATACCCAGGAGGATACTTTGATGAAGCTGAGTGTTGAAGCTACAAAACGCTTAGCTGCTTCATGCAGATTTCTTCTTAATTCACTGAGGAGTAAAGGTACATTTAACTCTCCAAAACAGGCAAAGCATCCAAAACTTTTGACAAGCAGGGTATAAATCAAAGACATTTTCCATTAGAGTTGATTAATGGCAGAGGTGTATAGTAACTAGTTGCGAAACATTTTGATGCATTTATATTTTTCTGAGAAAAACTTTAAATTATTTTTTTTTCAAAAATATGATACTTTTACTTCTACTCCAGTGTCAAGGCTGTGTCTCGTGTGCCATGCCAGGTTCCGAGCAGCTGGCGCACATGCCTCCTTGTCCTGTGCCGTGGTTGTCCAGCTTCCTGGTCCCCAGTTCACTGGTCCAGTGCCGATGGCCTCCCAGTCTCTTGGTGCCTCACCAACGAGTCCCATGATCATCTGCCATTGGCCGCTCAGATCCCCTGTCTCTTACAGCAGGCGTCTGAGTTCCCCAGTGCCCTGCAGCCATCTCCTGCCGACGGCCTCTTGAGTCCCATGATCCCCCATCATTGGCTGTTCAACTTCCTTGTCCCTTACCACTGGCCTCTCTGTCCTCCAGGTCCCTTGTTGCCGGTCTCCACGTTTCCAGATCCTCTGTCACCGGCTGGGAGGTACTGTGTCTCGCGTGTCGTGCCCCGGCCAGCCCGTCTTCCCTCTCCCCCTGTTCTCAGACAGGGGCAGCCGGTGGCCTAGTGGTTTAGGAGTTGCCTATAGGTTCGAATCCCGGGACTACTGGCGGCAGCTCTGCGGTATGGTTGAGCAAAGTACCGTCCCCACACGCTGCTCCCTGGGCGCCGTGTTCCTGGCCGCCCGCTGCTTCACTTGGGGAATGGGTTAAATACAGAGAACGCAGTTCATGTTGTTCACACTGTGTGCTGTGGTGAGTTCATGAATGACAAACAGACATTTTGCGCTCTCTTGGTTTGGTTTCTCCTGCTCACCTGACTGCCAACTCTTGTTCTGCATTTCTCTCTCCCTATAAATATACAGTCTGTTCTCCATCGCGCCTACTGGTTAGTATGGTTTGTTGTTTTGTTTGTCTAAGTGCTCTTAAACAGAGTTGTTAGAACTAGTACACCTGGCAGTCCCTCTCCAGCGCCGAAGACAATGACCAGTTAGGCCTAAGCGGCTGGACCTGGCACTTCCTGGGCTTCCCTGCTCTACTTTATGACGGGCTTCGAAAAGGCTTCTAGGAACTGTTTCTGTCTTGACTATGTGTCTGAAGCACCGAGTCCAGCATCTTGTTCTGGAATTGTTACTGTTTGCCTGAGGATCAGACGTTACGCTGCACTCAGCGTCAGTTTTGGTTGCATTTCCCGACAGACCTCCTGAAATAACAAAAACCACCTGCAAGTGTGTTGCCTTACATAGGCTAGCCAGCAGTATCAGGGAGGAAAGCAATCTGGTTTTTTTTTCTTTTCAGTCCATAACATTTTACTTTTTTGACTTTACGTTGGTTCGGCTGTGTTGGTTCAGCTTCTAGACTGCATTACTGGGGCTCATTCAACACATTTTGGAGTTTTTTGATCCAAAAAGAGGAGAGCCTAACAATGTTTAGTAACTCTGCTGATAGATACTGGGTGTATTAAAAAGGTCCACTGCAGTTCTAATAGCTACTCAGTACTTGAGTAGCTTTTTGAGGTGCTGCTAATGTACTTCTGATGGTTATTTTTGGGAAAGATGTGTATAGAGGCTCCTCGGGCTACAACCGTCTCAACATGCGACGTTTCAAGTTTATGATGCTCACTCCCATTACTAGTTTGGTTGTGTGCGGCGGAGAAATACGCGGTAACCGGGTGTATAAGTGAGGGAGTTGGCGTCCCCCAGTACGTTTATGTCATTTTGGACTCTTAAATGTGTGTTTTACTCATTTTTTGTCATTTTTCTGTGTACACATACAGTATATTTATGTCCTTTTCCTTTCTCTGTGGCTTAGCTGTGTGTTTAAATTATAGATTATGATTTTACAACTGTGTTAGGATCGGTAAGTGACTTAGGCTAGGGTGTGTTTCAGCGTACAAAATTCGGGTTACATCACTGTGTCGTAACTTGAGGACCCCCTGTACAACACTTCTACTGAAAAATGCACTTCTGCAGTTTTGTACCTCTACTATTATTATTATTATTATTAATATTAGTAGTTTATGAATGCCCAAAGGGGACTAAAAGTGGACCATGCAACATATCTGTACAGTAGTAGCCATCTTTAAGTGTGACAGCTGTCTGTACTTTAGTCCATGTTTACAGATAACAGCGAGTCATACACCTACTGTCACAATAAGCCTGTAGTTAAACTGTTTGTGGTGATTCTGTGTGTAATGGTTGCGTGACCCGTGTTGTGTCTGATAGAAGCTGCTGGCTGGTGGGGGGAATGCAGACAGAGCTTTGGTTCGGGGCAGGGAGGAGTGTGTGTTTTTGTCTCTCTTTGGGCACCTACCAAACCCCCCCCCTCCCTCTACACTCCGCGGGAGAGAAAAGTCAAGGCTGCACTTAGCCTGAACATGATTACCATAGTAACCAGAGGGTAGGCATGGGGGGGGGGGGACAATGAGTGTGTGTGTGTGTAAGAGAGAGAGAGAGATAGAGAGAAAAAAAGAACAAGAGAGGGAAAAAGAAAGAAAGAAAGAAAGAAGGAAAAGAGAGCAACAGAAGGAAAAAAGCAAGCGAGAAAGAGAAAGACAGCGAGTGAAAGAAAAGGAGAACGAGAGAAACAATGTGTGAGAAAGAGTGTGTGTGTGTGTGTGTGTGTGTGTGTGTGTTTGTGACAGAGGATAAAACAACAGCTCCTCTGTTTGTGCTCTGTAGAGTGGAGTGTGTGTGTGTAGATGTGTGTGTGTGAATATGGATCCAGTGGGATGTGAGGATCAGGTTAATGCATGTGAGTGTGTGTGCTGTTTGTAACTTTTAATTAACAACAAATTCACACAGTAGCACACACACACACACACAGCTCCACTCACATGCCTGTGACAACTGCACTTTGATCGCATGATTTAAAATGTTAGGAGTGCGGTTACACTGTAATAATGACATGCAATTTCATCTCTAATAAAGTCACTGGTCTGGTTCCTATGAAACTCCGGCAACACACACACACACACACACAGATCACACTGATCTACACTACACTGTGGATCCTAGATCGAATAGAGAAAAATAAGACACTATATAACATCTACACCTGTTTTCACACTGATACTGATCCACAAGATAAAGATCAAATGGGAAAAAGGGAAAAGTTATATGGACACAAACTGTAAATCAGTTTTCAGACCTGATACTGCTTTATATGATGAGAGAAAAAGAGGAAGAGTGAGACTATGCTTTATTTTCACAGTGGACAGCACCGTGGCCCAGTCACTAACCTTCAAAAGTACCATTCATCTTAACAATCCTTACAAAATACTTTCTCTCTAAGCTTTATAAGTCACACTACAATGATATATAGATTTTTAAAAAAGTCTTCTGAACACAGTCTAAACTTCAATACTTTTAATGACTACTCACACCTCTCTCCTACGTATATTTGTAACATGCACTGATAACACACACCTGCAAATAGCACCAAGCTAAAAAGCTGTTCGGAAGGAAAACACAAGAAACAAAAACTGAGAACAAGCTTTAAAGAAAAATATTTCTCTTGCATAAACAAGACATTTACGTTGCTAGTTTGAGTCTAAACTAAGCACAAAAAATTCAAGCCAAACTTGTTTACCTGAATAAACAGGGCTCTTGGACTCCAGTAAAGGGAGAAACGTTGTTCTAGTTCCAGCAGGTGTTTGGAGGAATGCTTGTCTCCTTTTATTTCTTTATCTCTATTTCTTTTCAGAATTAGAATGAGCTGAAATTATAAGGGTGAGACAAAGTTTCTTCGACAGGTTCCGCTCCTAAAGACCAGACACCCAAATAACGACTGGAGAACAGTCCACTGTGTTTCTCTGACCGCTGAGGCTCCCTCCACTCTAATTGGACAAATAAGAAGGGGGCGGAGCGTAAAGAAACGTACACTACATGGACAAAAGTATTGGGACACACCTGTTTCTCAGAGTTTGGGCAAGGTCCCTTACTTCCAGGGAAGGACAGTCTTAATGTTTCAGCACACCAAGACTTTCTAGACAATGCCATGTTTCCAACGCTGTGGACAGAGTTTGGGGAAAAACCTTTTCTATTCCAGCATGACTGTGCCCCAGTGCACAAAGCAGACTACATAAAGACATGGCTGGATGAGTTCGGTGTGGAGGAACTTGACTGGCCGCACAGTGCCCTGACCTCAACCCCATCCAACATCTTTGGGATGAACTGGAACGGAGACTGAGAGTCGGGCCTTCTTGTCCAACATCAGTGTCTGACCTCATAAATTCTCAACAGAATGATGGACACAAATTCCCACAGAAACTCCAAAATCTTGTGGAAAACCTTCCAAGAAGAGCGGAAGCTGTTATAACTGCAAAGGGAGACCAACTCCGTATATTTACGCCATTGTAATATTGTATATTTTGTTTTTGTCTGTCTTCCATTTCAGTCTTATGTTACTACTCTGGCATAATAATAACAACAACAATAACAATAACAACAATGATAATATCAATAATACCAATAATACCACCACCGAAAACAACAAAACAACAACAACGATAATAATGTTATTAATACTACTTTCACCATTATCAGTGCTATAATTACTGATATTATTACTCCTTTCCTGAAAGTATTATTATTGACACCACTGACACTTTACTCCCTCCTTCTAGTTCCTACTTGTTTTTAAGTCTGCTGCTATATTTTATTTCAGTATTGTTATTGTTAGTAGTAGTATAAGTATTATTATTACTTTTGTCTGTATTTATATTTACTTATTTGTTTTTACCTTATTTGACTGATACATCTTTTATCGTTAAATTTCAATGCTTTGGCAGTACTGTACACACGCAGCCAGGCCAGTTAAGCTGTTTGAATTTAATTTAATTAAAAATACTTTGCAGAAACACAGAGAAACAGGTTCCGTTCAGCTAAAAAACAACTGATTTGTGGTTTAAGTCAAAACTTTAGGTTCAGGTGCTTCATTTTAGGGACGTCAGTAAATATTGAGGGAGAAAAGCTCTTAACTGATCAAACAGCGGCCTCTGCCGGACCTCACTGAGTACTGCAAAACACCTGTCGCATCACACCTGCTCCTGCAGAAAACACACAACGCCTGCTCTACATGGACAAAAGTATTAGGACGCCTGACCATTACACCGACACGGGCTTTAATGGCATTGCATTCAAATACATGGACTTTAATATGGAGTTGATCCCCCCTTTGCAGCTATAACAGCATCCACAATATTTTGGTGTGTTTCAGTGGGAATTTGTTTCCATTCATTCTGTAGAGCATTTATGAGGTCAGTCACTGATGTTGGACGAGAAGGTCTGGCTCACAATCTCTGTTCCAGTTCATCCCAAAGGTGTTGGATGGGGTTGAGGTCAGGGCTCTGTGCGGGTCAGTCAAGTTCTTCCACACTGAACTCATCCAGCCGTGTCTTTATGGAGCTTGCTTTGTGCTCTGAGGCACAGTCATGCTGGAATAGAAAAGGTTCTTCCGCAAAATGTTGGAAGCAAAGCATTGTGCAAAATGTTAAAATGTCTGAAGCATTAAGATTACCCTTCCCTAGAAGTAGGGGGTCAAGTCCAAACACTGAGAAACAGGTGTGTCCCAATACTTTTGTCCATATAGTGTATACTATATTAGTGTTTAGAATATGGATTTACAATTATTAAGAGGACACTGAAGATAGATCCTTCAGGAACTCACATCTTACATGTATTTAAAATCTTTTTTTCCTCTTAAAATTAGTCTTGGATTTACATACCACCAACATACTTGTTTTTCAAAAAGGCTGCTTTTGTTTTCTGGGCTTTTAAGACATGTGTCCTGGTTGGCTGCCTGTATTGTGCGTAAGTCTAAAAGGCTGAATCTCTCCTTTTCTGCTGCTTAAATTTCATAAATGGACCCTAAGGACTGGGGCACAAATGGTACAGTTTGTCTTTATGTACTACATTAAACTCTCTTATCATGATATGGGCCACTTATTTTGGGTGAGCTGGCAATAAATCCTTTCTGATCTGTAAGTGCAATGTTCTGGGAATGACTGTCCTTCTTATCTTTTTACAAGTAAATGTCTTTTTTTTTTTTACCCGTTTCATCCCAGAGGGGCAGAAGGATCTCAGTCTTTTAGCATTTACTCAACCTTTTAAGCTCTTACTTCTTTGAAAGATGGAGAAAAGCCCTTTCAATGCAGTCAATCAAAGTGTGGTACAGAGAGGAGGATTAAACACCTGCTGCATTACATCAGTTCAGAACCTTACTAATGTATAACGATGTCATATTGGGATCTATAGATTGTACTAATGTCTCTTTATCAGAGGCAAAATAGATCATTATTGGCTGATGTATTTTTTCAATCTTGGGATCCTATTAAACAATTTTACATTGTAATTATCACTCCTTTGATTTGATTAAAAAAACTGAATGCATTTGAAGTACATTTTCATTTTTTCTTTGAAACCCCTCTTTATTGAACAGCATTCAAGAAACTGTCATTTGTGGACATGTGGATTCATTCATGCATTAATTATTTCATTCATTCATCCATCCATTCTTTCTTTCTTTCTTTAGTGTAATCCAGTATTTCACTATGCTTGTAATACTGTAATATTGTATTTCACTGTACTGTAATACTGCAATACTGTATTTCACTGTACTGTAATACTGCAATACTATAATACTGTATTTCACTGTACTGTAATACTGTAATACTGTATTTCACTGCACTGTAATACTGTAATACAGTAATATTGTAATACTGTATTTCACTACACTGTAATACTGTAATACTGTATTTCACTACACTGTAATACTGTAATACTGTAATACTGTATTTCACTGTACTGTAATACTGCAATACTGTATTTCACTACACTGTAATACTGTAATACTGTATTTCACTACACTGTAATACTGTAATACTGTAATATTGTAATACTGTATTTCACTACACTGTAATACTGTAATACTGTATCTCACTATACTGTAATATTGTAATACTGTAATTCACTACACTGTAATACTGTAATACTGTAATACTCTACTGTAATACTATAATACTGAAATACTGTAATACTGTATTTCACTACACTGTAATACTGTAACACTGTACTGTAATACTGTAATACTGTATTTCACTATCCTGCAACAGTGTAAAACTGTATTCCTCATTTCTCTATACTGGATAAAGCCCAATAAACCACTGTACCTACTGTGAAGATGTTTTTTCCTTTTTTTTTCACGTTGCTGGTTCCTCTGTGCGTTCAGATGATTTTACTGCAGTGAGTGAAAGTTTTGCCTGAGAATGTTCCTGGATTGCTTGCATGTGTTTGCTGTGGAACTGATGTGTGTTTGTTTGAGTGTGTTATACTGTTTTGTAGCATGTCCTGTATTTATTGTTTTGCCTGGCGTAGAGGGTTTTGAACAGAAGACGGGGAACTTTGCTGAAGTGTAATGCAGGTTGTACTGGCTGGTTAGAGAACGTGGCTATTGTTTTGACCAATGTACTTAAGAGTCTGAGAAAAAGCGTAATATGCATTTGCCCGACTTGACCCACCTACAGCTGGAGGCCTGGTGGTTAAGGGTTAAGGAGTTGCCCCTGCGATCAGACGGTTGTGAGTTTGAATCCCAGGACTGTTAGTGGCACCACTGAGGTTCCCTTGAACAAAGTACCGTCCCCACACACTGCTCCCCCGCTGCCCGCTGCTTCACTTGGTGAATGGGTTAAATGCAGAGAAAGAATCTCACATTGTTCACACGGTGTGCTGTGGTGTGTTCATGTGTGGAGACTTCACACTTATTTTACACTCTTCTCAAAGGCTGACGAAGTTCGCTACATCAAGACTTTTCTCAGTTTTGGTGCCAAAGTGGTGGAGCAAACTTCCCCTGACAGCCAGAACTCTTGAGACCCTCGCTGTCTTGAAACCGTGACTGAAGACCCAGCCCTTCACTCTACATGTTTGTCAAAAACTCACCCAACTAATAGAAATCTCCTGCATGTGTGGTCTGAGAGGGTCCTGGTGGAAAACTAACTGGTAGAATCTTAGTCTTCTACCAGCTCTTCAGAAAGAAAGATTATATTATTTAAATACATAATAATTATTCATATTTAATGGTAGATAATAATTGTTTTACACTTATTCTTATTACTAGTAGTAGTAGTAGTTGTGAACATTACTGGGCATTACAAAAGAGGAAAAACACAGAAAAGTGACTAATTCTATTTGAATACCAGTTTTGGAAAACAAAACCGTACATGCATATTCCTGAACATGTTTTGCAGGGTAGGCCGTCCACATCATGTAAATGAAAATGCAGACAAAGGGGTCCTTATGAATCAGAATCAGAATCAGAATCAAAATCTCAATAAAAATCTGCAGAAAGAAAACAACCACAATGTGAATAGACTATGATACATAGAGAAATGAGTGATATAATACCTACCTATAAGTAGCGCAGCTGAGTGAAAAACTATTGACACAAATGGTAGTTTGGAATAAGTTATTGGACTTTTAGAAAATATTAAGTGCTATTAAGTAATATTAAGTAATGAAAAGTAATACTGACCAAGTAGTAATATTGCACATGAAGACTATTGCACATAAGATATTGCGAGTAATTAAGTGATTTAGCACCATTTAGAGAACAACATGTGATACTGTATTGCACATAATAATGCTTTAATAATGTTTTAGTACCTGGAAGGTACATAGTCACGCAGTGTGAACAGTGTGAACCTCTATCTCTGTATTTAACCCATTCGCCAAGTGAAGCAGCGGGCAGCCAGGAATACAGCTCCTGGGCAGCAGTGTGTGGGGACGGTATCTTGCTCAGGGTACCTTAGAGGTGCCACTATAGATACTATTTATATAGTGCATTAAAAAGGCATGCGTGTAAGGTGAACTGGGGATTCTACACTGACCATAAATGTTGTGTGTGTGCCCTGCGGTGGGCTGGCGCCCCACCCAGGTGAGTCCCTGCCTCACACCCATACACCCCAAGATAGGCTCTGGGTACCCGAGACCCTATAAGGAATAAGCGGTTACAGAAAATGAAGGAATGAATGAATTTATGGTGAACTTTTAGCCCTCAAACGGCACCAGTCAGTTGTATTTTGTTCCTGAATACTAACAGCGTTCATTTTTAAAAGCTCAGCTAAAACCTAAATAATTTATCAAGAAGTTCAGATTTACTTTTTATTGTGTTTACAGCTTGCAACTTTCAGACAAGCCACACTAAGCCTGCACAAACATGCATTTTTATTATAAAATATTTAAGAGTTTTCGCTGAGTGCCATTGGTGTGCCCCGGTTTCAGGGGAAAAGGGGTCTTGAGTGAGTGAAGAAAGTGGACATTTTAATAATGAATAGAAATGGACTTGAAAGCTTGTGTTTCTTTTTTGAAAAATGTAAGGGGAAAAAAATTCAGACTTCATGATGACTGCAACGTAGGTGGACTTTACTCCATGTTTATAGCAAGCAATGGCCTCCTAGTGGGCCTTCCAGCTTGCATGGTAAGACCCTAACAGCTGGTTTAGAACACAGCAGCTCGGCCGGTCTTCAACCAACCCAAAAAATCACGTCACCCCACTGCTGATTGACCTACACTGGCCACCCATGGCTGCCCAAATTAATTTCAATTAATTTCACTAACTCTTGCCTACAGAGTGTCATCTGGGTCTTCACCCAGCTTCCTTAATCCCCACATTCAGTCTTATGTTCCTACTCGCTCCCTCCGCTCCTCCAAAGAACATCGTCTGGCTCTGCCATCCCTACACACACGGTAAACCCAGTCCAGACTCTTCTCTTCTCTGGTTCCCCGCTGGTGGAATGAGCTGCCTAGACAGACCACAGCAGTAGAATCCCTCTCTAGCTTCAAAAACCTGTTCAGAGACAGGTTTCTGTTCAGAGACAGTTCCTCTCCTAATGCATCTCTCTTCTTGCACTACTCCTACATAAAGATTTTAGCGCTTAGAACTCCCAAAGGTGTTGGATGGGGTTGAGGTCAGGGCTCTGTGCGGGCCAGTCAAGTTCTTCGACATCAAACTCATCCAGCCATGTCTTCACGGGCCCTGAAAAACAAGTGTGTCCCAATACTTTTGTCCATACAGTGTACTTTCAACAGCTGGAGAAGATGAATGATGGGATTCAGGGCTAATTCAGTTTATGAAATGCGTGCTTTTTTCAAAATTACACTCTATTAATCTATCAAGTGCTTGAAGGCACTGAGCAACAAGCGATGGTTATTTAAGGGATTTAAGGATTTTCAGAAGTCAATCAGAGTGTTAAAATCATATGTGTAGATGAATATGAATCTTACATTACAGTTTTAATGTGAGGGGGACGCATCGCTCTAGGTCTTGGCTGCTGTCCCGGGGGGGGTGGGGGGTCGTGGGAGTGCGTGCAGACCTCTATTTCTCGGCTTTTGTCTGGTAATTAGAAAGTGACGGTAACAAAACGGAATTTTGAAAAGTGATATAAAACTGCTAGAATGCTTCCGGCGCTCTTGTTACACTAGCAGTAATAGTAACCCATTTTCTGTCAAATTATTTATGGTTGACACACACTCAGCCTTCAATATAATGTCAGCAAAGGGGGTTGGATTTGATGGGAACATTTTTGAAATTCCGTGCATACCAGTAACTGTTTTGCAATTTCCCATGCCTGAGGGAAATCTCTTTTGGAAAAACTGTGTATACCAAACTTTTATTGAAACAAGGCCACCTTTGGGGGGGAGTGTAAAACCTGTATGGTTATTTATTTAAAAACCCAAAATGAATCCTTTAGAGATACGGTAAAACCTCCTAACATGTGTTATAATTAAAAAGTAAAAAAAAACAAAAAACCCCAAACCAATATTCCATACAGGGTAAGAAAACATGTATATACATGAAGTGGGGTTAAAACATAAAGTCAGTAAAATAATTATGTCAAAAGGAAGAAAAGGTCTAATTCCTTAATTCATCTATGTTGTCATTTCATGTTGGATTAAACAAATCCTTTGTTGGGAGCAGACACTGTGAAACAGTGTACTTAAAACGGGCTTAACTCTACCTTAATTCACTCCTGAAAATACACCAATCCCCTTAATTTGAATTAAGTGGTTGTTAATTTGTGAAACAACTACTTAATTTTACCTTAAAATTAGATTTAAGGCATGAGTGTGAAAATAAAAATAAAAAAAATTAAGATCATTTTAAGGGGTAAAATTAAGGCGGTAGTGAAAGTGAAAGTGACAGGAACCATTCTGTCATACGTGAACACACCACAGTACACAATTTGAACAGTGTGAAAGTCTTCCTCTGTATTTAGTAACCCATTCACCAAGTGAAGCAGCGGGCAGCAAGGAACGCGGCGCCCGGGGAGCAGTGTGTGGGGACGGTACCCTGCTCAGCGCACCTCAGAGGTGCCTAGCGGTTTGATCTCATGCTCCAGAGCATGTACAGTGTCACACTCAACCAGCAGGGTGCGTGATTGTGTGTGTGTGTATGCGCGTGTGTGCAGGTTGTTTCTTAATAGATCAGTAATGTCCTGGTGCAGGCCCATCTGGTGCCAGTCTCAGTTTCAACAGCAGTCCAAGGTCTGGCGCAAGTTGGGGTTCAAGTGATGATACACTATATGGACAAAACTTTAAAGGCAGGACCAACTCCAAGTACATGTATTTGAATGCAATGTCATTAAAGTCCCTGTTGGTGTAATAGTCAGGGTGTCCCAATACTTTTGTCCATATAGCGTACCTGAAATCTCTTCCAGGCAATTACATCAACTAGATATCAGTCCGCATGGGCTGGTGCAGGCAGAACACACGTGTAATGATGGGTACGAATTAAATCCATCTTCTGTGATTTTTTAAGAGGGAAGCCAACATCTGAATGAGAGACTGTCCAGCGAACAACCTCTGAGTCATGAGCGGTAACAAGAGGCCATTGCTTTCATGAAGTATTTATTAGATGAAGCCATAGTAATGGAGAAAATCAAGAGTACATTCCCTCACATTCCCGACAGAAGATGATCCAGGAACCTTCAGAGACAGCTGATGTCTTTACATGATTTCTTGATGTACCATTTCTTATGCAGTTGGGAAGTAAAAGAATGAATTATCCGGTTCATTTTCCATTTTTAGTTTGTAAGATAGAGCAAGACTTCACCCTGATGCCTGAAGATAGCGCAAAGTTTTTGGAGAAATGGCCCACTGTCTTCAAGCAAAGGGTGACAGAGCGAAGCCATGATCTTACGGCTACACCTGATTTTGACAAGCTCATACAGAACAATGAGTGTTCCAGTGAAGAGGACAATGGTTTGTACTATATGTACACTATATGGACAAAAGTATTGGGATGTCTGACCATTACACAAACGGGGACTTTAATGACATTGCATTCAAATATGGAGTGATGAACTTTAATGTGGAGTTAGTCCCCCCATTCGCAGCTATAACAGCTTCCACTCTTCTTGGAAGCGACTCTCATTCATTCTGTAGAGCATTTATGAGGTTAGGCACTGATGTTGGATAAAAAGGCCTGACTCGCAATCTCCATTCCAGTTCATCGCAAAGGTGTTGGATGGGGTTGAGGTCAGGGCTCTGTGCGGCCAGTCAAGTTCTTCCACACGGAACTCATCCAGCCATGCTTTTAAGGAGCTTGCTTTGTGCACTGGAACACAGTCAGGCTGGAATAGAAAAGGTTCTTCCCCAAACTGTGTCCACAAAGTTGGAAGAATGGCGTTGTCGAAAATGTCTTGATATGCTGAAGCATTAAGATTATCCTACACTGGAAGTAAGGGGCCTAGCCCGAACCTATCAAACACCTTTTGGATGTACTGGAATTAAAATTACGAGTCAGGCCTTCTGGTCCAACAACAGTGTCTGACCTCATAAATGCTCTTCAGACTTTAGTTCAGTATTAAAATCTATATACTTGACTGCAATGTAATTAAAATATCTGTTGCTGTAATGGTCAGGCATCCTAAAACTTTGTCTTTTTGACACAAAAGGGCAATAGACCACAACTCTTCAGGAATACAGCTCTGGAAAAAAAAAAAAGAGGCCACTGCAAAAATGTTCAGTTTCTCAGGTTTCATCTTTTATAGGTGCAAGTACTGAACTGAACAACTTTGCCTTAGTTTTTAAGAACTGCTGACAATATTTCTCCTAATTAAAAAAAAAAAACAATATTGTATTTTAAAGTATAATTTTAAAGGAAATGACAAAAGGTCCAAATAAGAGAAATGATGCAGTGTTTACAGTCCTTGAATAATTCAAAGAACACAAATCTCTTGTTCACTCTTAAACAAAAGGGCAATAATTAGTTTTGACGTACTTCTAGTAATGTTTTACCATCCAACTGGTCACACTGTGTGTGTGTTGATTACAGCAGTGTTTTTTATACTTTTCCTCATTAAATAAGCTGTGATTCAGGTGATCACTAATCAGTACCTCATAAACCCGAATGAGGTGCTTGTGTAGGAATTTAACAGACACTGGCATGGACTGGTTGTCATACTCATAGAGATGCTGATTTAAAAATAATTTGCAGTGGTCACTTATTTTTTCCCAGAGCTGTATAAATATCTTTAAAATTTCATGAGCTTCCACCTTATCATCCTGTGAAAGGTCAACCTTGATCTTTTCACAAGTCATGGACCATCGTCTACAACAAACAAGTGTTTTGGCCCCCCGATGTTGGTGGCAGGCCACTGCTTCACTTGATGAATGGGTTAAACGCAGAGGAATTTCACTCTGTTCACACTGTGTGCTGTGGTGTCTTCATGCGTTACTGTAAGGATCCACGTTACTTTATTTTAATCTACTTTAAGAAACATTACTCTCCCTTCTCACACCTGTTGCCAGTCAAATCCATGACAGGGTGGGGGCCCTCCCAGGTAAGGGCTCTCCTGTCTCATTCAAACATCTGTTGCTGTCATTGAAATTCATAACATGAGCCCCTCGAAAATTGATTGCACACACACACACACACACACACACACACACACACACACACACACAGACATACACCCCACTGGTC
>JBBPCX010107120.1:0-21905 GCA_037974365.1 Hydrocynus forskahlii
TTCTCTTCAATTTTTAAAAAATTATCTGTATACTTTTTATATATGACGCTACATTGTTATCTGTATATGCCAATAAAACTTGAAACTTGAGACGTTCTTAAAGAGAATGTTAACACCATATATGGTTCATTGGGGGCGTTTCAGTATGCAAATTCATCTGAGCGTGCCCGAGCACGTGATTTAGAAGGTGTGGGATTTATCATTGCAGATTACTTACTGGTGTGCATACCACCACCCAGCAAACCTTTGATAAATCTCACTTTTTCTGTTCTTAGGCACATTGTAAATTTCACTTGTACGATAGAATTTAGGATAATTTCTATGCATAACTGGACCTAAAAGATGAGTACGCCTGTTCCTACGCATAAATTGCCATCTACAGAAAAAAACATGATTGCAGAATGTGGGTATATTTGCGCAAACTCTAACCCATGTGTGCGAACATTTTGGAAGAAAACGCTTCTGCAAGTGAAGAGGGTGAGTATATTAGTACATATAGGACTATAATAATTCCTTGTGCTTGTGAGTAATACACCATACATTCAGCTTCACATATTCTGTCACATATTTATAATAGTGAATAAATATATAAGTAAAATGTATAATTAGACTCGAATCAATTTAATCAACACTTAATGCCTGCTGCGGTAGTGAGACACTTACCGCTCCTGGAGGTAAACCAGAGAGTCTGCATCAGCTATGCTAGACAGGAATATGTAAATAAATAGAGCACTTGTGTGATGTTTGTATGACTAAGAAGGATGTTATTGTTGCTGATTGTAAATCTGTTTAAGATCATATTAAACATTTGAGAAAACAGTGATTGTGGCGTTGTTTTTGTATTATAGTATAATGGCGGGGTTAAGTTCCAAGAACACTGGCATATTGTGGAAATTTGTTGTGTTGGGGTAAACAAAATGAGTAAACATGTTTATTTTCATAATGTAAATCCTAAATACCCCCCCAAATATGCTCCCAAAGCACTTTGATTTCATTTTAATCTCAGTTTAATACATTACCATTAACGAAAATATAAAGGTAAGCTGTCCTTTTGGTATGCTGTCCTTTTCTTTGGTATAAGCAGGTAAATACAGTAATAAATCAGTGTAATTTTTAGTAATAAAAATACAGTAAAATGTAGGGTAATCACCAATAATCTTACAGTTCAATAATTTATTGTTCACCGGGCGCGTCTTATTCAGTCTGCCCCTGCTCTGAGCCTATGGTGGTATTAAATCCTCTGAGGTCAGAGCTCCCTTCTGAGGGATATTTCCACTGTTCCAAACCAATCATCTAAAGCTCCGCGAGTTTTTGTCCTAGAAACATATAAGTAACACCACTAGAAACCTCAAATCTTCTAGTTTTGAAATATGTGTTTTAATTAAAATATATGATGGCGCTTTGTAAATAGAATATAAAGAACTCTTGAGATTTTCTGTGCCTCAGCCTGTTAATGACTCCAAAGACCAGCTTTCTTTGTGTTCTCCCGACAGTACAAAAATATGAATACAGTTATATTCTATATGAAAATGTAGCTGAACTTACGTTAATATTTATGTTACAAAATAAGAAATATATTTTTCTTAATTTAGAACTAAAATGCATAAGAAACATATTGCCAAGGAAAAACAAACAAAAAAAAAACAAAAAAACAAAAACAAAAAACGGAGAATATTTGCAGTTTCCACATTGTGGGGATTTCCACATACAATTATCAGTTAGGTTCTCAGGAAAAATCTGCATGAGATTACTGTATATGTATCAGCTGCAACTACTGTTCTTAATCCTGTAAAACCCGAATACAGAAAAGAAGACTATTTTCACCTGTCAGATATTGATGTAGGAGACCTCTGATGCAACTAATGAAGATTTTTTTCTTTTATATGTTTGTCAGTTTTTACCTTGAAACAATATTTTGTGACCATGTTAAGTTTTAACTAAAGTACTATATTTAATAAAATATTCTCTAAATTGACTGTATATAAAATTGATTATAATAAATGTAACTTACAAAATAATACTGTATTAAATTTATGAAATAAAACTTCATAGTCTGTTATAAAAATCCATATTATTATAGCTTATACATATAATTAATTTATGATTTATGAAGATGTATGATTTATTGTTTAATTTGGGATTTTATTGCATACCTGTCTATGTTTATTAATATTTATTTGAATCATTTTGTTAAATTCTAGTGCTTGAACAATTTAAAGTGTTTAAATCTTAATATGCAAGACACTTATTTGTATTTATTCTATTTAGTTTGACCGAAATTTGTCATACAATTGAATTGAATCAAATGTAAAAAATAACCCCCAAAAATGTAAACTTCCAGATAATACTTACTTTTCTTACTTTTCCCCTGCCATGATGCCTTTTTTCAGGTTTACATCGGAGGCTTAAATATTCATTAAGTGATTTGCATTTACAAAGTATGGTTGAACGGGGGCGTGTCGAGGGCGGAATGTGCGGCAAATTCACGTGCGAACAATCCCAGGTAGGGTGAGGTTTATAAAGCCTATTTTGCTTGCAAGTGTGCATGCGCACGTTTTCATAAATCTGACTTTTTCTTTGCGTACGCCATTTTCCTCTTTTCGGCGCAAGTACACTTTTAGTATGAGTTCTACGCAAAGTTTTATAAATGAGACCCTAGAACTGACCAGTCGAAGCGCAGATTGGACAGTGGCTGGCACGAACAGAACCAGCACAGATATTATGTTTTGTGTTAGAAACGACTGGTTCTTCATAACTTATAATAACAGAATGCACTTGCTTGTAACAGATTACGGATCGTAATTTTTTAAGTTTATGACTGTGGGTACATGTAATTGTCCCTCGCTCAAGGGGAAATTCCACCATTTTTTTAAATCCACAAAAAGTCAGTGAGAAACATGTAAAAAGTAGTTCCATTGTAGAGAAACGGTGGTAAATAGAACCAGACGTCCGAAGTGTTTAATGCCTCTCAATGGTCACTCATAGTAAGTTATCACTTTTAATGGTTATGAATCCTCTACCTGATACCTGAGACATTGTTTTAACATAGTTTGAGTTGCAAAGTGTATTTTATATGCATTAACTTGAGAGAGATACATATCGGGCACCAGTGTTGTGCCAGTTCACACTTAAAAGTAACTAATTCAAAGTTCAGTTCATTCAAATAAAAATGAACTAGTTCACATTCAGTTTTTTTTTATTTTGAACCAAATTCACAGCTCAAAAAATGAACTAGTTCACGTTCGTTAATTAGTTAGGTTTTTTTTTACATTTTCAGTACAACTCCTTCTATCTGAACCTCCTTCAGTCTTCTCCTTCTATCTGTCATACCACTCAATAATCACAGACATAAGTTACATTAAAAAACAATTTTGAGGTTGAGAATAGATCTTACCACTTAAGCAACGCATCATGTTATGCTGAAAGTGAAAAAACGAGGCGTAGGTATATACTGTATATGGAAATTTTATTCAGACAATATTAACACAAATTGTAACCATCCTAAAATGCAACATTCAGGCAATATCTTTTAAAGTGCTCAGAAAAGAACAGAACTAAAAGTAAACAAAACAAAAAACGGACTCAAAATGTTTAAACAAACTGTCTTCTGCAGAAGCGTCTGAACTCAAAGCACCAACGATGCTAGCCTGTAATCAGCAAACGTAAAACGTGAGCTGCTTTCAGTCTAGCGACTGAAAACTGATTGGTTCAGTTCAGCATTCACAAAAAATAGGAACGTGTTCAATGAATGCCGTTCATTGAACGCGTTCGTGCACAACACTGTTGGGCACTGTAGGCAAAACACTCCCCAAAGAAACCCTGTTTCATGTAAACACTCAGAAGACACAAGCAGCTTCACTGGTGGCTTTGAATAGTAAACAAAGTGGCTGTGATTGTGTTGTGACAAATGGTTACATTTTCCACCAAATCTGTAAGTCTTTCTAAAGTGATTAGTCTCAAATCTGTGTCTCCAACGTCATTATTTTCCCATGAAACCGCCCTAAAGCATCTCTGTTTACATCCCAATCACTGAATTATATAATTGTTTTATGAAAAATATGCATTTCCCCTTTAATATTCTGCTGTAATGTACCCTCTTTGGTCAAGAGGTGTCACTGCCGCCTTGTTTAAGGCCGTGTTTGGAGCTGCTTCTACAAATCCAGGCTCAGTCTGTGACAAGAGAAACCTTTTAATTACATTATTTCAGGGGATTATGGGCACAACCACATTGTTTGCTGTAGCTAGTAGTGATGGTGGTCGTTAAATAATTACTTACTTACACATACTATATTTAGGTTTTTTTTGTTTTTTTGAGGTGGTGGAGAGACAGGAAGGCCTGTTGGTGACCCCATTATTTACAGAATGCACATATTTTCTTATCTGTTTTTTAAACCCACCACATAAATGGATTTTTAAATCAACACACACATAACATTTTATGTAAAAATACCAGATATTTATTTCTATCTCAGTTACAAGCAATAAAGCATATATGGTTTATATTTACCATTTACCTCTGTTAAGTCATTTATAAATAATAGTATATAAATAATCTATTTCTGTAAATCCTTTATAAAACATAATTTCTGTGATGAAACATGAAACAAACAAAGGAATGTCAACAAATAGGAGCAAAAACTTGTTTATTTTGAACAACTCTAAATGAAACTAAATGAAAGAACGATGTTAGAACTAAATGAAACAATGTTAAGAAAAATTTATCTCAGTGTAAAAACACAGTATCTGTTGAACAGGTACAGTATCTGTAACAGTTTACACCTCAGCCCCTTTGAACACAACATCCATTCATACCAGTCTATACAACACAGGCGCAGCATTTAACTGTGTATGTGTTGCAAATGTATTTCTAGCACCTGATGTGTGTGTAAACTGTCTCTCCATCTTGTGTCTACAAAGCTCATAGTGCCTCTCTCTCTCTCTGTCACTCTTTCTCTCTCTGTCACTCTCTCTCTCTCTCTCTGTAACTCTTTCTCTATCTCTCACTCTCTCTCTCTGTCACTCTGTTTCTCACTCTCTCAATCTCTCTTTCTATCTGTCTCTCTATCTCTGTCTCTGTCACTCTGACTCTCACGCTTTCTATCTCGCTGTGTCTCTTTCTATCTCTCTATCTCTCACTCTTTCTATCCCTTGTATCTCTCTCTTTCTAATCTCTCTCCCTCCCACTGTGTCTCTCTCACTCTTTCTATCTCTCCCTCTGTCTGTGTCTCTCTTGTTCTCCCACTTTCTGTCTCTCTCTTTCTCTCTCTCTCTCTCTCTCTCTCTCCCTCTGTGTGTGTGTGTCTCTCTCTCTCACTTACATTATAATTGGTCAAGGTAAGAAAGTCAGACATGGAACAAATGCAACAGCGTCTCACTCCGAGTTCTGCAGAAACTGGGCTTGTTAGGATGCGTTTTCTTCTCTTGATTTGAAGTCTCACCCATGTCTCACTCAGCTCCTCCAGAAAGACCCGTCTCCTCTGGAGCTTTCCTGTGTCCCTGTCTGGGTTTAGCGCTATCGAGATGACAAACGTTTTGTACGCTGTAATGTCCAAGATGTTCAGAATCAGAAAATGTAATTGATCCTGGAGGAAACTGCTTATGTTATGTCTGCACAGACACAAGAACAATATAAATATGAAGTATATAAATAAATCCAATTAAAGTCTGCAAAAATGCTATTCTCTCATCAGATGACTTTGGCCCAATTGACTCATTGTGTCGGTGCCTTGAGAAAGTACATGACTGGATGTATCATAACTTTCTCCAATTAAAAAACTGAGAAAACTGAGATTATTCTGTTTGGTAATTAAGAGGGAACATCAATTCTAGGGGCCCTCCTGGAATCAAGAGCACTTAAGACATCCACCCATGTAAAAAACCTTGGTGTGATCCTGGATGGAGACCTTAGTTTTGATGATCACATCAAAACTGTCACAAAGTCAGGCTATTTAACACTTACAGTATTAAAATAAACTCTTTAAGGGTTCATTCAATTTAACACTCCAAATTTTACACTATTGATTTTACTGTGTAGATCTGCAGGAGCTGGCCAGTTAGTGGTAAGAAGATCCAAAACCAAACATGGTGAAATGGCATTTAGTCATTATGCAGCTTGCTGCAGGAACAAGCTGCCCATTACTGTCAGATCTGCACCAACTGTAGCTTCAAAAAGCTGCTAAAAACAGCACTATCCTCCTCTGCCTTCCTTTCAATATTTGCACGTTTACTGCACTTTTTAACATTCTTTTATGTAATCTTTTCTTTTATCCCTCTTATTATCTTGTTTTATTTTATTCAAATTTTTATTTATCCTTATTTTATTTTCCCTTTCTGTAAAGCGCATTGAATGACCTTCTGTGTATGATACATACATAGATAAACACAGATAAACTTGAACTTGAACTTGAACTTATAATTGAGTGAAATATTAGTAACTCAATTGATGGTTAATAGCCTGTCATTGCTGTAATAGCAACCAGTAAAATATCCGTAATATTACCGTAAGTAGTGATATTCACATAGTAAGACTTGCACATAATAAGATATTAAACATTATGATAATATTTTAGCACCCATGCTGAAGTGTAGGGTGGCCTTTAAAGCCATTTTAATCCATTATGATTTCTGGTTTTTGATGCTTCTGGCCACACAGCCTCCCATCCCTGTGCTGCGTCTCATGAGTGCCACATTTCTACCTTTGTTGTATCCCATAAAACAGTTGGTAAAATGTGCGGGAATGGGAGAGCAGACAGGTTTTCGATGCTCAAAATGTAACGATGTTGTGCTTGAATAGAAGGGGCAGAAAGAATCGGAATCAGAAAACTTTATTTTGCAATGACTGCAAAGACAAACAGAGACAAGAACAATGTAGTATAACAATATAAATAAAATCTGAATTTAAAAAATCTGTAGAAAGAAAAAAGCTCAATATGAAAATACACTGTGCTGTATACAGAAATGCTGAGTATAAATACTATATATATACTATATATATACTGACACAAATGGTAGTTTGGAGTAAATTATTGTAAGGTATAGAGATTAGTATTGAAATTAAGATATTTGCACGTTATTTAATGATTCAGCACCCATTTAGAAAACATCCCATGATATTGCACATAATGACAATGTTTACCACCCAGTAAGAACGTTTCACAATATTGTATGACATTGCACAATACTGGACATGAAGAGGACAGAGTGAGGGGACACAGCATCTCCATATATGTAAAATAAATCTGTAGGGGGTGTACAGTGTAAATTTGATACTTTATATCCTCTTCACAGAAAATGAGCCCAGGCCAAGAAATCTGAGTTTGAAATGCAAATAAATTCCATCATTTTTCTCTTTGTAAACACTGAAAATGAGTCCCACAGACTCAAACTCCACACGAGGGTTAAAAGCCTGCCAGTTTTGGCTAATGAAGCCTCTTAACAACGGCTTGACTCAGTGATGTTAAAGCAGAAAAATCTTCTTTAAAAGGAAAGAGAGGGGATGAACAATCTCCTTTTTAATGATACACACACCACTGTTCATCATGGTTCGGCTGTTTGAATATCCAGTGTGTGGAATGAGTGAGGATATGGGGCCTTTTAGCTTTTATAGCTGCTTTGCTTAGGATTAACGAGATTTAACACAGCAGAAAAACTAAAACTTTTCCAATCACTGAAGACATTAAGCTTTCACAGACTGGTGAAAAATCCAGTTTTCAACATACAGTTTTCCCCCTCACACCAATGGTCAAGTCAGGTTGGCTTTTATTGTCATCCATTAACATAAACTGTATATGATTGAACAAAATTAAGTTTCTTACAGTCTCAGGTGCCAGACAGCACAAAACACAAACACACGCAACATACAACATGAAGACAAAACCGTAAAACAACACAGTGTAACAAGTAACAGTGCAACAAACATTCATTCAGGAGGACAGCAGGAGATATACTTTGAGGCAGAGAACAGCTCATATAAATTGTGGTAGCATAGTGCAGTGCAAGACGGTGGTTAATCAGCCAAGACATATTTGGCATCTGAAGTTCACATCCTCATTTTTGTACCAGAGTTATAGGGTAACGCAACTAACAGGGCAGAGGGCCGAAGTCTGAAGTAGATGGGACTTCTCCCATGGAGCTGTGGGGATTCAGCTCTTTTTAATTGTTTAACGTCGGGGTTCCCTGGAGACTAGCAGGTTGTTTTGCATTTGCTTTAGATTAGACTACAGTTCATATTTGTAAGCCATACAGTATCACAAACTCACTTGAACCAGCTTCATTTATGTTTACGGCTTCATTTATGTTTTATGGCTTTTAGAAGACATTTTTATCCAAAGTGACTTCTATTCCCTGACTACAGGGGGCAGTCTCCCTGGAGCAACTTGGAGTTAAGGGTCTTGCTCAGGAATCCAGTGGTGGTATGCTGAAGGTAGGATTCAAACCCATGACCTCTTGGTCCAGAGGCAAGTATCCTACCCACTAGGTCCCCTCCACCAACTTTAGACAAGTGTGTGATGATTTAGGCATACAGTTATCACCACGTTAATCACTATATCTCTTTTTTTTAGTGAATAAAGTGTCATTCAGTGTCACAAACAGCACAAGCAAGTCTATTTTCTCACAGATGGGCCAAATATGTGTCCCCATCTATGCCCAGCTATTAGTATGATTGCAGAAGCCTTATTTTATTCTTTTGTTATTTTTATTCTTTTTGTAGCCAAAATAGGCGCCTCCTCTCATGAAGCTTGTGCTAAATTTTGGAACCACTCCACCGTCAAAACATCCGTTAATATCTGTAGTGTGGTTGTATATAAGTTTGTGATTGGTTGGTATCTAAAAATTGATCGGAAAACATCACATATTGCGAGAGACAGAGCGGTCGAGAATTATCAAATGTCTTAGAGAGATTGTTGTGCCATCACGAAGAAACCAAACACGAAGAAACAAACATGAAACAAAACACACATACATGTTCTAGTTCCTGTTTTTATTCCACCCGTTTTGTGGCGCCACTTCTTGTCAGAATCCGTCTTGACTTTTGGAAAAAAATTCAATGTCAAGACATAAGTTGTGTGCGTGTATTTAGACATTTGATCAGTTGATCAGGGGCCAAGTATTGATTGTGTCTCCAAACACTGGTTTTATACAACCACACAGTCACACTTCATATTTTCTTGTGGAAATGCATCTAGTTTTTTACCCGTTGTCACAAGCTTGCTGGATCTAAATGTTTTCTGACATGGTGAAGAGGAGTTGGAGCTTCTCTTGTCGTGACCCTGACTGGCCTCTTGCTCCCTCAGTTCCTGTCCCCGTCTCACACTGCTCCAAGCTGTCCACTTTTTGGCCAAACCCCAAAACCTGCCCATGCCTTTCTTTTCATCCTTTCTATCTGTGCCAAACACTATAGTTGACACATAAATGCAGATTGCTGGACATTCACTAGTAGGGGTGAACATCTGACTCCAAGCTGGGTCATCCCAGTTCCACCATTCTTTTTCAATTGGGAGATCAGCTATCCCATGAGGTTGACTGAGGTTGCCTTGAACAAGGTACCGTCCCCACACACTGCTCCCCGGTGCCTAGGGCATTAACAGAAAAGTCAACTTGTCGACTTCAGACGCACAAGTCGACGCCCCTTGAGAGAAGTCAATTAGTCGTGTGTTTTTTTTCTCTCTCTGTGTGACGCTTGTGTACACAATGCAATCTCTGCCACTGATTGGCTGACGCTGACATGCGTTCCGTGACAAATTATTATAGTCTCTTCAAAAAAAGGGCAGTACCGTTGGCGCAAGTGGAATCTAAACACAAAACCACAACAAGATGAGAGACACGGCAGCAGAGGAGACACACATCACATGTGTGGAGATCCTTCACTCTAGACACACAAACAGCACGGAGACCTGCACAACATGCTAGTCGGTGTTAAAGTACAGTAACAGTACCGGCGTTCTGCACGGCATCTGAAACGGCACTGCTAGCGAACATGGCTAACGCTAGCTAACATGGCTAACACTAGCACTGCAGAGAGTCCAGTCCAGAGGACGCTGAGTGGCGCCGCGGCTTAAACTGTTCCCACTTTCTGTTCCACGCTTAAATTTACCAGAAAATTCAAGGTATCAGTCTTTGTCTTGATTTGTTTAGTTGTCATGTTGACTGTTAATGTTACAGAGAACTTTAAAAAAGTTGCTCAATGTTGGACACCTGTGTTCCTCCGCTGCGTCTGTGTGACGTCATCAAAGGACTAGTGGACTCGACTTTGACTTTGTTGACAGATAAGTCGACCTGAAATAATCTGAAGTCGTTAATGCCCTATCAATGCCCCTCGTTGGTGGCAGCCCCCTTCTTCACTTGGTGAATGGGTTAAATGCAGAGAAAGAATTTCACACTGTGTGCTGTAATGTGTGCACTATACTGGGCCACTTTAGTTACAGCATAGTACACAGTGTGAAAAGTGTGAAATTCTTTCTCTGCATTTAACACATTTACCAAGTGAAGCATTGGGCAGGGATTTGAACCAAAGACTTCTGATCGCAGGGGCAACTCCTTAATCACCAGGCCACACACTGCTCCCCAGGTGTTGTGTTCCTAGCTGCCCACTTACATTTACATTTACGGCATTTCTTCTTCACCACTTCTTCACCTGGTGAATTGGTTAAATGGGTTAAATGAGTTACATGTGTTAAATGGTTAAGTGGGTTAAATGAGTTAAATTGATTAAATCGGTTAATTGAGTTAAATGAGTTAAATGGGTTAAATTTTAAATAGTTAATTGGGTTAAGTGGGTTAAATGGATAAAATGTGTTAAATGATTTAAATGAGTTAAGTGGGTTAGATGAGTTAAATTGGCAAAATGAGTTAAATTGATTAAATGGGTTAAATGGATAAAATGGGTTAAATGGGTTAAATGGGTTAAATGAGTTAAATGAGCTAAATGGATTAAATTGATTAAATGGGTTAAATGAGTGAAATGGGTGAAATGAATTTAAGGTGTTAAATGGGTTAAATGCACACTGTTCACACTATGTGCTGTGGTGTGTTCACACGTGACTATAAGGGGCCACTTTACTTTACATATTTCAGCTAGGACCCAGTGTCCCCCTGGTCCCACCCCTGGATCCACCCACGGCGTTGATTTATTCATGTGGTTAGCACCATGCTAGTATACTTTGCTAGTATGTCATTTTTATCTACAAAACTAGATCAAGCACTGCTCAAAACTACCGGAAAGCCTGACCTGGTTTGGGGACGATTGAGGCTGTTATGCTAATTTATGGATTATGTGCTTGTTGGCTGTACTAGGCTCACAGCTTCAGTGCCAAAATAAAGAAGCAAACTTCAGACATCTTTGGATGTCTTTGCTTATCGTTTTCATCTGGGATGAAGGGAAAACTGTGAATTTTGTAAGGGCCAGTGAACGTAATGTTATGTTACTGGACTGGCTGGTTAATACTACTGTTTTAATCCCCTTCTACAGCCTGTGATGGACATTAATTGAATTTTGATAAAAGCACAGTCTGTCAGACTAACACTGGACACAATACAAATGTTGTAATAGATGCAACGGCGGCCTCGAAGCCATTTGGGGCTAAAAAACGAGTCAACAAATAAGATGCAACGAAGATATTTACCCAGGGACAAATAGTCCACAGCCAACACTTCCCAAGGGTAGCTGGCAGCAATCACCCCCAGGGGTACAGACTCACCTCGGCCCCGCCTCCCTACCGTGCACTGCGCACACTCTGTCTGCCACCGCTCCACATCCTTGCGGAGACCAGGCCAGTATACTTTCTCCATCAGGGCAGCAGTCCTCCGTCGTCCTCGGGCATGACCCAGGGCCTCATGGTACTCTTTCCATACTTGGTGTCTTTCACTCTCGGGGACCACCACTCCCCATCGTTCCTCTCCACTCCTCCTCGAGTGGTGCTGCAACACCCCCTGCACGACCCTGAGGTCACTCCATCCATCCACCAAGCACCGACATGCCCCTGACAGGGCCTTTGTCTCCTCCAGGGTGGGCGGCTCCCCTGCCCGCACCCACTCCCGGACCTGGGCCATGTCGGGGTCTTGCACCTGCTGCTCGGCCCACTCCTCGCTGGACCCCACTCGTACCACCAGTGGGCTGTCCGGACGGCGGGACAGGGCGTCAGCGTTCTGATGCTCTCAGCCAGGCTTGTACCGCAACTCGAACTCAAAGGAGGCCAATTGTCCGGCCCAACGCTGCTCCACCGCCCCCAGCTTGGCAGAGAGGTCGGTGATCAGTAAACACATCAAACTTCACTCCCCACAAATAATCTTTAAATTTCTCCACCACAGCCCACTTCAGCGCCAGTAGCTCCAACTTGAAGGCACTGTAGTTTTGATCATTCCTTTCTGCTGCATGTAGACTCCGGCTGGCATATGCAATCACCCTTTCCTGCCCTGCCTGTACTTGAGTAAGTAAGGGAAGCGTGTAATCAGTATAGGCCAGCACTGGGGCCTCAGTCAGTGCACCCTTTAGCTCCTGGAACGCCCGCTCACACTCCGGGGACCAGGTCACCTTCTGCAGGGATGCTGCCCCCACTCCCTTCAACAACCTGTGAAGGGCCACAGCCTTCTTGGCAAACCCTGGAATGAACCTCCGGTAGTAGCCCGCGAACCCCAGAAAGGACCGGACCTCCCTCACCGTCGTCAGCTAAGGCCAACCCTTCACCGCTTCTATTTTTTCAGGGTCCGTGGCCACCCCTTCCTGACTCACGACATGGCCCAGGTAGTGGACAGCCCGCTGGAACAGGCTACACTTCTCTGGCTGAAACTTCAGCCCATGGGCCTCCAGGCGGCGGAACACACTCTCCAGATGGAACAGGTGAGACCTGAAATCAGAAGAGTACACTATCACATCGTCTAGATAAATCAGTAAATAATCATGCACCTGCTCACCCAAGCACCTCTGCATCAGCCTCTGGAAGGTGGCCGGTGAATTACATAAGCCAAACGGCATACGTTCAAACTGATATAGGCCCATGGGTGTGGCAAAGGCAGTCTTTTCTTTGTCCTGGGGATGGACCTCCACCTGCCAGTATCCGCTTGCCAGGTCCAGGGTGGAATACCAGGCCGCCCGCTTCAGCCCTGTCAGGGATTCCTCGATTCGAGGGAGTGGGTACGCGTCCTTGTGGGTCACGGCGTTGAGCTTTCGGTAGTCCACACAAAACCTCCACGACCCACCCTTCTTCCTGACCAGGACTACAGGGGCGGCCCAGGGGCTAGAGCTCTCCTTTACCACTCCTCCCTCTAACATGGACTGCAGGAGTTCTCTCAGCTCGGGGTAAAGGCTAGGGGGCACCGGGCGGAACCGTTCTCTACTGGGGGCCGCCGTCCCTGTGGGGATGTGATGGTACACGGCATCAGTCCGCCCATAGTCCTCTTCATGCTGCGCAAACACTCCACACCACCGCCCCAACAGCTCCTGCAGCTGTCGGCCTTCCTCCTGTGTCAGCCCTTCTCCCCGTTCCACCAGGGCCCCCAGTTGCTCGGGAAGGGCCCCCGTCAAAGGCCGCACTTCCACCTCCACCACGCCTCTCCTTTGTGGACGGAGCACCATTTCTCGGGGCGGCTGTATGCTGTTGGGACTCAGTCTGGCCAGCGGTCGATGAGGGGGAAGTTCCACCGGGTAAGAGTGGAGGTTGCATACTCACAGGGGCACCCTTCCTCCATGCACGCAGGCCACTGCCCGGCCCACGCACCACTCTTGCTGGATCCCTCGATAGTCCTCCACCAGAACCTGTTCCCCATCCTTCAACTGGCCCCGGGGCACCTCAGCCCACACAACCTCCTCGGTAGACGGCCGCAGCACCTTGGGTCGCTCCGTCTTCAAGCGGGCCGCTTGGGCACTGGCTTCAGGTTCCACCCTGGCCTCGAGGCGCCGGCCCAGGTCCAGGGGCGGTAACAGGTGGGGGCACAAAGGTTCGTCGTGCCTCGGCATCTTCCCCTTCGCCTCCTTCAGTGTCCTCACATTCTAGCTCTTTCAGTTCCTGACAGGCCTCCTTGAACGTGAGCCGACTGGCCTGCCTGATCAACCTCTGGACCTCCTTTTTCCCAGGCCCACTCCTGAGCCCAGCCACCAGCTGACTTCGTAGGGCCAAATCATTGCCGTCCCCGTCTCGGGCCGGTTCCTTCCGACGCCACCTGTAATGACACTCACAGAGACGAAGGATGAACGACCCCACCTGCTCCCCGGGCCGCGGCTGACACTTAAAAAAGTCAGCCAGCCCGGTTTCCTCCCCATACACTCCCGCCAGAAATTCCAAGATTTTCTCGGTGGTGTCTCTCGGAACCTCAGATTGTAGCTCTACTTCCCGCCGTGCTTCCCCTTCTAAGGCGCTTAACACAAAATCCACCTGTCGAATCTCAGATAACCCTTGGCCCGGATGCCTACTTCCATCAGCCGTCGCCATTCTCTGAACCCTTCCTTATCTTCCCCATTAAACTTCAGCAACCAAGAACCCCCTACGAACCAGGGAAACCACCACGGGCTCACACTAGTTTCCTGTGTCTCACCCATTGCCTATACCGAGAGATCCTGCCAACTATGCCAAGTTCAACGGTGTGGTGGCCTAGGGTGTCAAGACCCCAACCATCATTGCAGATTTTTGGTTTGTTTTTTTTGTCACCTGCAAGTTTAATTTACACCTTTTAGGATCTCTGGATATAAAGGCAGATGGATGACCACAGACAGAAAAAATACTTTTGATACAGATTTATTTCTGTCACCACGGCAGTTATACATGCAGTATGTCTTAGGCCCACTAGGTTAACCCTCCCTCCCTGGTTCACCCCTGAGATTCACCCACACTATTTCACAAGGTACAGCACAGCACAGCAAAGTAGCAAAGAGTGTAACACGCCTGGTACCCACACACACACCACACACTAGGAAAAAGGGGCTAAGGAGGGTAATTAGGGGCACTCTACACACACACACACGCATACCACCCCAAACAAAGAAGAAAAAGTAAATTAAACTCGGTGTCTGGGCCTCCACACTGTAACTCGAGGCCCAGCACTACCAAAAAAAAAACAAAACAAAAGAAAGAAAAACGCGTCAGGCAGTGCCCGCTTCCCTGTGCTGTCCTTGGCTACTGGTTTCGCTCACTGCTCATTCGTCCTCCCAACCAGCCGCTCTTCCATGCTACCCCCAGCCAGGTTCCTCGTCATCCAGCGCTGCTCGTCCCGATCGCAGCCTGGAGTCTTCTTTCACCAGTTTCCACTCCCGCGTCTCTCTCCGTCGTCACGCCGCTCATGAACCTGCTAATATAAATGCCACACCTCAGACTTTCCACCCCCAACCCGACCTTCAAGGCTAACACACACCCAGCTAGCCGAAGTCACTTCCCTTTTCAGTGGGTTGAGAGCGCAGGGAAGTCTGAACCTTGGTTCCTCTTTGCTGGCACTCCGATCCTCTCTCTGCCAGTCCGCTGGTCTCCACGCCACTCACGTCCTCCAACCCCTACACCAGCCAAACAGGATGGGCAGCAACAAAGAGCTAGCGGCTAATGCTAGCCGCTCCTGCTACTGCTGGCCCAGTAAGGTAGCACCCCGGACTCAGGGGCGAGCGCTCACCCCTGCTCAAGGGGGATCCTCTCCACCTTATGTCCGAGCCCCTTACGCAGCTTGTGCCCAGTCCTTTAGTCCAGGGGAGTGAAGAGATGGCGTGGCTTCTTCCCCAAGCGAGCGTGCCATCCCTCAGCAGCCACATGCTTTTTAAAGGTCCCAAGTCCCGCCCTTCCAGCTCATCACCCCAGAGCTGGCCAACCGATCGTTCCACGGCGGGTCACATGGCCACTGAAAAAAACAAAATCCCCACACCCCAACAGACACATGTACATTGCATACAGTCCACACGCCTTCCTAGTTGTGCTGGGACATGACAATATAGGGCGCTGTATTACTATAAGTGGCTCTTATAGTCAGGCATGAACACACCACAGCACAGCACACAGTGTGAACGCTGTGAAATTCTTTTTCTTCATTTAACCCATTCATCAAGTGAAGCAGTGGGTATCCAGGAACTCAGCGCCTGAAGAGCAGTGTGTGGGGACGGTGCCTTACTCAAGGGAACCTCAGTGGTGCCACTAGCCTTTCTGGGATTCGAACCCACGGCCTTCTGATAACAGGGGTAACTTCCTAACCACCAGTCCACCAGCTGCCCTTTTTCTGTTCTTTCGTTTTCTTTTTAAAGTGTAAAGAAGCTACAGATGGCGAAGAAGCTACAAGGGTCTCTTGTCTTATTAAAACATAACTAAAAAGGCGAGAAATTCGCTCGTTTGTTAGCCAGTCAGGTTCTGACATGAGTTCTAGTGCTTGGGCAAACCCCAAGCACCGTCTCCACTCATCCTCTCTAGTTCAAAAGCACAGCATGATTGGCTCTCACTAATGAGATTAGCTTTAAGCTTTAATAAGCGCAGTTTACATGTCATACACACCGTATCATTAATCCGCCTTGGTCCCCAGTGGTGTACGAGCCCCGAAGCACCTCCAGTTATACAGCTTCAGAAAAAAATGAGACCACTGCAAAAATGTTCAGTTTCTCAGGTTTTATCTTCTATAGCTGCAGGTATTGAACTGAACAGGTTTGCCTTCGTTTTTAAAAACTGCTGACAATATTTCTCCTCATTAAAATATTGTTCTTTAAAACATCATTTTAAAGGAAATGACAAAACATCAAAATAAGAGAAATGATGCAGCCTTTACAGAACTTGAATAATTCAAAGAAAACAAATCTCTTGTTCACTCAAACAAAATGGCAATAATGACCTTTGAGGAACTTCTAGTAGTGTTTTACCATCCAACTGGTCTCACTGTGAGAGGAGAGTGTCGATTACAGCAATGTTTTTACACTTTTCCTCATTAAATAAGATGTGATTCAGGTGATCAGTAGTCAGTCCCTCATAAAGCAGAATGAGGAGCTTGTGTAGGAATTTAACAGACACTGGCATGGAATGGGTTCACACTCAAAGAGATGCTGATTTAAGAATAAATAGCAGTGGTGTATTTTTTTTTTTTTGGAGCTGTATTTCTATAAATTATTTCCTCACTTCTTGGAGCAATTGTGTGGAAAGTACAAATTATAAACGATAACTAACTACTTGACTAATTATGTCATTACTTAGTAAAAAAAAGTATGTATCAAATGTATGAGCTAAACAGTAGGAAATAGTAATAGTGATTTATTACTATGAGTCCAGTAACTGCTGTAAATTATTCAGTATCTACTGTACATGATTCTGTAACTAACATTTACTTCAAGTGATGAAGTATCCTCGAAGAATTATTCTGTATCTTCTTTTAAATTATCCAATATCTACTATGAATGATGCTATAAATGATTAAGCAACCAGGATAAATTATTCAAAACCTATTACATATTCATAATCTACTATAAACTACTATCAATTAAGTATTAACTATTCATTGTCTGCTATAAATTATTAGGTAATTCAAATAAATTATTCTGTACCCACTGGGTTACTCAGCAACTACTATAATTTATGCAAAAACTGCTACTAATTATGCGGCGGCTGCTGTGAACAATTGGTCACATTTTGTTTTGATTTTTTTGCTTATTTTAATTATTACAGGAAATCTCACTTGATAAATAGTGCTCACCCCATTGGTGGATTTTCTTTTGTGTAATATGAGCAATTAGGTCCCACTTTCAATTTAAGACCCACCTCTTCAAGGAGCACCTTGGTGACTAACCAGTCCTCTTGTTCATCTCTTATACATCATTTTCTTTATATTTAAATATTTTACCCTAGTAACTGTTTTTCCTTATTTGTGTATGAACCTCTGACTGGCACTAACTTGGTAAAAAGCAGGTTCATCTTAGTGTAGCTTTACAGGTATGAGGAACAGACAGATGTAGACGACTTAAGCACTGATGTACGTCGCTCTGCTAAACACCGTAAAAGTAAACGTAAACTTTCAGCGTGAGGACACCTGTGAAATGAGCTTTTCGAGTTCATCTCACAGAGATTAGGAGAACTTTAAGAGAACTTTGAGAAAACTTTAAGAGAACTTTGTGAAAACCTTAAGAGCACTTTGAGAAAACTTTGAGAGAACTTTGAGAAAACTTTAAGAGAACTTTGAGAAAACTTTATGATAACTTTAAGAGAACTTTGAGAGAACTTTGAGAAAACTTTGAGAGAACTTTGAGAAAACTTTATGATAACTTTAAGAGAACTTTGAGAGAACTTTGAGAAAACTTTATGATAACTTTAAGAGAACTTTGAGAGAACTTTGAGAAAACTTTGAGAGAACTTTGAGAAAACTTTATGATAACTTTAAGAGAACTTTGAAAGAAATTTGAGAAAACTTTGAGGATTGGACCCATTCACCAAATGAAGCAGGGGGCAACCAGTAACACAGCGTGTGTGCAGGAGCAGTGTGTGGGGGAACAGTGTATGTGGAGGAGCAGTGTGTGTGTGAGGGAGCAATTTCACATTGGTCACACTGTGTGCTGTGGTGTGTTCACGAGTAACTATAAGGGGCCATTTTACATTTACTTTACATTGATGGGTCTATCAGATTTCAGCCAGTGAAGAGTGTCCCTCTTGTCCAACCCCTGGATCCATCCGTGGCGTGTTGATTTATTCATGTGGTTAGATGAGAGAACTTTGAGGATTGAAGCTTTTTTGAAAGCTGTGGAGGGCAGGGTTGTCTGGTGGTGGTGGTGGTGGTGGGGGGGGTGGTGGTGGTTCGTGATTGACATTAGACCTGTTTGCTGATGCGTGTCGCTTAAAGGCCACGTCAGTGAGGAATTTCCAAATGTCAGACCCATAGTCACATTCCGCCCCCCGTGAAGTGGGACGGTGGGTGGGTGGGGGTGTGATGGTGGATAACTCTGTGGAGAAAAGGCACGAGGCCCCGTCTCAAAAATTTATGTCACTGTCGACATTTAACGCCGCTCTGGGCTAAGAGGGGCTGCAGTTCGTGGCTGGTGGTCTGGAAATTATCTCAGGGTTTTCGAGCGGATTTGCATCAAACCAGGATCAAACCAGAACTCTAATTTTCTCTTTCAGGAGACTAAAACCATGGCCAAAAATAAATGGACACTATTCATCCCAACTGTCTGTGATAAACTAAGACATTCCTGGTGGCTGAAATCCACCGTTTTGGCTTACGTCCCATCATTTATCAGTAGCATGATGCTAACAGTAGGCCTAAGTCATCACACACTGGCCTTAAGTGTTCAGTAATCGCTGACAGACTCGCTCATGCAGTTTCTGACACTGCACAACTGTTTTGGACTATTAGTAATAGTAACATTAATAATAGTAACACTTTTATAATAACAGTAATAATAATGCACTTTGTTTAAGTTGTTGAAGTAAAATATTGTATCATTGTTTATCAGGTGGAAAAAGGGAGAAACATATCAATAACAAGAATCATATTAATAATAATAATAATAATAATAATAATAATAATAGTAATTAACAATGCTACTACTGCTACTACTACAACTAATAATAATAATAAGAAGAAGAAGAAGAAGAAGAAGAAGGAGAAGAAGAAAGAGGAAGAATAAGCACAATGAGAACAGTGCTAATAATAATAATAATACATATAACACACTTAATAACAGCAACAATAATGATAATAATAACAATAATAATAATAACAAGAAGAATAATAGAACTCTAAACCATTAGAAATTATAATTAGAAATTATGAACAGAAGCATGGAGTGATTTAATCTGAATGATCAGTTTCATTAGGTGGCGAAGTGGAGATTTGCCGTGTTTACACCAGAGGGTCAGAAGGTCAGAGGGTCGGACGTCTACGCAACATAAAGGTAAACAATATATAACCACTAAATCAGTGATGTAATTGTATTTAAATGGCCTGACGAAGCGACGATGATCCTCAAAGCAGTCGGCCTGTCCTGCTCAAAACATTCCACATCGACTTCAGCTTGGATGAGATTCCCCGAATTCACCACAGATATTCTGGGCATTTATGTGTTGAGTGCAGACGTGTCTGCTCCTCCCAAACACATTCTAGAAGAGACGAAAGCGGTCTGATCTGATGCCAAATGTCCAGAGCTCTTCCTGCAAACCACTCAAACTATCTGTGCCAGCGCCTCCCGGAGGATAATTCATTCCAGGCTTTGTCTGGGCCTTAGAGTCTCACAGAGGACTGCAGATAAAGTCTAAGACCCTCATCCTCATAACCCCCCCAGGCCACTTTACTAGAACCCCCTGAGTGCACTGTACTGAAGGGTCAAGGTTTCAGTGTTACTTTATAGTGAACATGTACACAGTGTGATCAGACATTTCTCCACAGACCATGGTGCAAAATATAACATTCAACAATCAACACTCAACAGAGAGAAAATTTTGTTCGAAAAGCTGTCAGGGCCGAACTGAGGAGGGGAATATGTGCAAATGGGTTTTGTGACATCACAAGAACAAGACATGAAAAATGTGTATCTTATGTTTAATTTATGGACTGTGTGGACTTTAACATAGCGTATTAATGCCATATACTTCAATAATAATAATTATAATAAAAAGACCTGCTACGAATCTGAATCTGTGATGTAACATGAATAGTATGGGGCCCTAAACAATGTGTTTACTTTATTGGAGCCCAGGAAAGATCATAGGGAGACTGGTCTTTGCAGACCCCCCTGCATGGTTTAATTAAGAATGTAAGTACATTTACGGAGCACATTTCAAAAACCGTTCATGTTAACCAAGTGCTGTACAATACAGGCCAAAAATAACATAAAATAAAATAACTTTTATAACATTGAATAAAATAACTTAAATAAGATAACATTAAATAGAATATAAATAGAAAGTGAAATAAAATGTGCCAGTTTTAACATTCCTCTTTCCTTTTTCAGTGGCTGGAATCGCTTCCTTCATATGAGTCTAAGTACTCATTACAGCTGATCAGCTAAGATATTTAGTTAACACAGGGTCACTCTGGAGATGCCCCCTAGTGGCCAATCACCAAAATGTTTTAAAAAGTGGTGAGCGTGATTTCCTTTTTTTTTTTTCCATCATTCTCTTGGATTGTTTTTTTTTTTTTTTAAATAAATCTCCACATCATTATTGGTGTCAAGGTGCTTTTGTATTTCCAAAGTACCGCCTCACTGCAGGAGAGCATTCACAAGGTGTCATGACACCTTTGTAACACTTTCGTGACAGCTGACAAAAAGCCTACATTAATGTCTTAATCCAACAAGTGTCAGGTGTCATAAAGGCTGAAATATTTTACGATACCTGACACGTGTTGAAAAAGGCCATTTTCAGCCTTTATGTAGTTTTATGTCAGCTGTCATGAAATGCTTATGAAGGCCTTGATATGTGACATCAGGGCAATTAATGCCCCCCCACCCCCTCACCTTCATTGCAGCAGATTCTATTTGTCTGGGAAGGCTTTAGATGTTGGTACATTGCTGTGAAAATTTTATTGCGTTCAGACATGAGAGCATCAGTGTGGTCTGATCCTGATGTTCTGGATCACAAATGTCACTTCAGCTCATACTGGAGGTATTGGATGGAGCTCCATCACTCCACAGAGTGCAGTTCCACCGTTCCAGGAATGGTGACCTCCAGAGCAAGGCAGTGCTTTTCTAAGGTGATTACACACTCTATTTGTGCACCCCTGAACCTGTGTCACTGATGGGGGCACCTTAAAGGAGGTGAGTGCACCAATTAGAAAAGTTGTCTGGATACTTTAGGGCATGTAGTGTATGTGAGGTTGACTTTCTAGAAATGGAAAGCTTGATAGATGCAAATCAGTTGTCAGTGTTTGACTATTCAGACATAACAGAGCGATTTTGCTACCACCAATTTTATTACTGGACCATGATCTGCAATATAGCATGACAGAATGAAATGGAATGCACTGTCTGGTCAAGA
>JBBPCX010107138.1:0-21905 GCA_037974365.1 Hydrocynus forskahlii
GAACCGGAGCTTCTGTAAGTACACACACACACACACACACCCCTACTGATGACATACAGCTTCCTGCTGTTCTCTATGTGCAATGGTGTGTGTGTGTGTTTGTGTGCGTGTGTGTGTGGGTGTGGGTGCGTGTCCACTTTATTAGAACCCCCTAAACTGGAACTAATCAGAGCAGATGAGGACGAAGGACATACGCTAATAATAAAACATGCACATAAATATTCATTACTGTCACAAGAGAGGAGAATGTTCTACACCCCACCCCGCCCAGCCCAGGCCACTTTATCGGAAACCCCTCCTCCCGGACCCATCTGTTGATGCGTACGGTGTGTGTTTTCTCCTCTAGACCTGCATCAGGAATCAGTTTCTTCATCATGAGTGCAACCGTGTCGTTAATCAAGCTATTGTTACTCTTAAGCCTTATTTTTTGTTATTTTTACAACTGAACTTCGGCGCCGCATCTCTACCGAGGCCGTTTGAGATATTGGCACTGTTCCAACTCTGACATGTGCGTTAACCCCCCCCCAACCCTAACCCAAGAATTGATCATTCAAATGTTAGAATTTTTGGGCGATTCACCGTGAGAATGAATGCAGTGAGAGAGGAACATTCAAGCATTCACCTGAAAGATGCAAAATAAGGCTCAAATGCTTTTTATGTGAATATTTCTTCATTAATATGTTTTAAGACTCTAAAGCGCAGGTCAGATATGGAAAGAAAAATGCCTGTCACTGTTATTGTGGTTCGTTAAAAATAAATCAGCTTGTTTTTTTCATAACATAACGAGGCTTCTGTGGGTGAAAATGTGTTCATATTTAGCTTTAACCACACTAAAGCGCATGAATTTGATAGTTTAAGTGAGCTGGCTGATTTTGCTGGACGCCACGTTTTTCTCTGCGCTGTTTATTCTTTGTTTTTCTCTGTCACCTGTTTTTCCCACCTGTTTTCAGGCGTGAACGTCAGAAAATAAGTGTGAAGTGACCATTCTGTCATACGTGAACAGTGTGAAATTCTTTCTCTGCATTAAACCCATTCACCAAGTGAAGCAGCAGGCAGCCGGGAACACAGCACCCTGGGAGCAGTGCGTGGGGACGGTACCTTACTCAAGAGAACCTCAGAGCTGCCACTAGCAGTCCTGGGATTCGAACCCACGATTCCCCTAATCACTAGGCCACCAGCTGCCCCACCACCAACCTTTCGGTTAACATTTAAATGACATTTAAATGAGATGACATTTAACCCTCAGGTTGCTGTCAAGAGTGTATCAAGCTTTCTAAAAGTGGGGGTGTTCTGGGATGGGGAAGCCAAATTATAAATACAATCACGACCAATTAATCTGATAAAAGTGGGGGGATGTAGTCGCGTTTCAGCAAAAGTGGGGTGTTGAACACCCACCCCCACCCCCCGTGCTACGTCCTTGGCTGAGGTACATGTACAGTAATGAATAAAAACATTTGTAACTGTCATTTTGGTTATTTATTACAATCCGTTGGCTTAGTTAGAGCGATTAAAATGTGCTTTGGTTTCTAGTCGGTCCTAATTTTTTCCACCCATTTTTAGCCAGCTTTGACTTTACGTGAGTTTTACTCACGGCTGAACTGTCAGGATTAGATTGCAACCTCAAGAGCATTAGTGAAGTCAGGTACCGATGTTGGAATATTGCTGTGAGGATTTGATTGCACAAGAGCATTCGTGATCTTACCCAAAAGGTACTGCATGGAGAAAGGAAAAGCATTTCTTTTGCTGAAAAGTATTTATATATTCTGAGATATACCGCGATTGCCTGAATCCTCTTCCTGGACTTCAGTCCAGCTCCCGAAGGACTGACCAATTGGAGAGCTTGTATAGGTAAATTTGCCTGTATACCAGAGAGAGAAACATCCTGATTGGTTTAAAAAAGGTGCTCGAGTTTAATAGTAGACTTACTGTCATGCCACATCATTTCAATGTGCAGGAGATTTCACTCAACACACACACACACACTGCTGGATGACACACGATAGTAAAAACTGATGGGTCGGAGGCTAAGTGCAGCTGTAGATCTGCCGCTGGGCAGTGGGGTTAAACCGAGATATGATGGGAAAACGTTAAAACAATACGAGCTGATTAAAAACAGTGCAGCTGGACGCGAGTGCCTGACCCGACATTTTTCTCCTGGATCAGGGTTTATCACAGCGAAAGGCGTCAGACTGGGAAAGCGACCCAAAGGGTCAAAACGAAGGAAAGAAAGCAATTTTTCTCTTCATTGTCTGAGGCTTTTATTGAACCTTTAATAATAACTGTACAGCAGAATAAACAGACCTTACATTCACACTGACAACCACTGATAAATGTGTGTTTCCCACAGCACGACTGGAAAACACTCATATACACACGGCTGTTCATGTGAAATACACACCACTGCTCAATCGTTTTTTATTTAATGTGAATTCATATTTTGTACAGTTTGAGATTCAATATTATGGCCTGTACTTTAGCACTTAATTACTGAAATGATCTGCTTTCATTCATTTTTACTGGGTCTCGCCTTGCTGGAGAGGCCCCTGCAGGTTCCTAATGGGAAGATCAACAGCACCAGGGTTGGAATTAGATGTGCAGTGCTGTGCAACAGTCTTTCCACATCCAGTTTCCACATCTTGACTTTCTTATATTTTTGATGTGGTCTTGAGGAACAGTTCTCCAGGCTTCCTGAATGACTTTCAAAGACTCTCATTTCCAGTCCAGTCCCTGAACCTGACCAGTTTCAGAGGAATGTTTTTTGTTTGTTAAGACACACAGTGACCTACGTATGAAACATTCAAGTAGAACCTAACTTAAGGTCTGAAACCAGTGAAGAAACAGTGATTCCAGATGATCAGGCGATGATCAGTGTACTCGTGGTGCTGAATGTTGCGTGGTTGGAACTCCTTTATCTAGGCTTCAGTATTTTTGCACCAACAAGGTGATTCAAAGCAAAATATAAAGAAATGAAGACTGGTTCAAGTTCACTTACCTTGCATGTTTTTTAATTCCAGGTAAGTGATTATATAGACCCTTTTGAAAGTTGAAAGGCATTGCAAAACCAATATGTAGGAGTAAAATCACAATACTAATAATCTGTCCACATTGTGCAGCTCGAAAACAAACACATGCACATTGTATGTGTGTGTGTATATATATGAGCTTATAAATGAACTATTCTATGCACATGTATATAATTTCATGCAACACAGGCTGTAGAAATGGATGAAGAAAGTCAGGCACAGTAAACAGTTGAACTTCTTCAGAAACTGTTGTTTTATAAACTCTCTAATCTTTCAGAACTGTATATGAGCAGAGGATGTAACAGTGTGATGTGTTAAACTTCGTTGGTGTTATGAAACAATGTAAAGTGTGTTTAAGCGTAGGCTGGCGGCACCTGGTGGTGAAAACCATCAAAATAAACGTTTCTATTTCTGTGGTTACATGTAGGTGTCTTTGGCCACTTGGTGTCGCTGTTGTACCTCTTTTGGGCAGCGAAGCATTGACTGCAGAGCAAGAGACATTGTTATGAATTAAATGCTTGTTTAGCACAAGAAAACTTTAACCAAGTTGTATTCAGTCATTAAAGAAGAATCCCCCTTTAAACCCCTACAGTTAAATATTTTATAAGCGAACAGAGGGGGTTCAGAGTGGGTTTGATGTAAAACTGTTCTCAGTGGAAGTGAATGGAACCAGGCGTCTGCCTCCAAAAGCTCCCTCACATAAAGTTTTTCCATGAAATGGTTATGGTTGCACCGCCTGAGACGTTGCTCTACCAGAGTTCAGAGACTTTTGGTCCTATTACACTGGAGGGATACATGCAGGGCGCCAAACAGTCCCCAGTGCAGTGCCAGCGTCAAGGGGGGCATTCAAAGGCATTGCTCCCCCCAGCGAGTCGCCACACCCCCCCTACACTCTATGAAAATAGTTCACGATCGATAGTGCCCCCCCATGGTCAGTTAGATGCCAGCCCGGTAGATCCGCTCTGACGCCAGCCCTGCCCCAATGAAAAGTGATTTAGTTCAGATTCTACACTGTTTTACCATCATTAACATTCATATAAACACTCGGAGATAAGTGGAGCTTCACTGGGGTCAATAGTGAATAAAACGGCTGTATTTGTGCTGGAGACGTCTGGTTACACTCACCTCCACTGTAAAGAGATCAGAATTTCTACAATGAACTGTTTCACACCAAACCCACTTTGGAATTTAAGAAATGATACAGTCGGCATTTCACAAAGCAGGTTAGCCAGATAAGGTGAAGTCTCTACAATGGGACATAAAGTGAGTATCATTATTATTGGGTGGTACTCCAGCCTTAATATAAAGTCCTGCTTGGTGAAATGGCACCTGCTGAAGTGATGGAAGGTCCAGATCTTCTGTAAGGCCCAAATGAAGACACCAGAAAGTCCAGAAGAAAAGTCTGACCAGTGCAAGAGCTCAGAGGCTGAAGATCCCCAGAAAGGTGGCGTGAGCGGAGAGGATGAGCTCAGCAGATTTACGGGGGACCGAAAGTTCCAGAACGGATCCAGACTCCAGGAAATGGACACCTGAAAGACAAAACACAACCTCGTGAAGATGATTCCGGCTCTTTTTTAATGACTCGGATCATTCGGCTCCCCATCTCTGCCTTTTACAATCAAGCCAAATTCAAAATTGTGTTAGTCTGTGTGCTCAAACACTACAGGCCAGAGGTTTTAAAAAAATAAATGATACGCCGCTCTTTCAAAAACATTAGAAATACTTCACACAAATGTAACTGACTGGTTTTGAAGTGTAACAATATAAACTGTAAGTGCCGTTTAATGGAGGTCAGTGTTTATGTATGAATTTCACCACATCCTTTCCAGCATTTTTTGGAAATAACTTGTGCCCAAACCCTCCCAGCACCTTTTCAAGCCGCAAACAGTTCAGACTAATTTTCTGTAGCTCATTTGGGACTTGTGGATCTCCAGCTCGTCCCTGCAGCTCAACAGGAGAAAGATCTGGAGACTGGTGAGGCCAAGACATGATTCTTTAACTTCGTTAACTTTTTTGGACTGGATATCATTTTGGCACAATTATGAATATGCTTGGGATCACTGTCCTGTTAACGAAGGAAATTTTGTCCATTGATGCAAACACCAGAAGAAAATGAGTGATGGTGAAGACCTGACTGATCCTTTTCTTTTTTTCATGATCAACATGTGCACCAAAACCCGATCTGATATGTCTCCTCAAAATCAATAGTTTAAGCCTTTGTGGCTAAATTATGTAACTTTCACTATTTTCGATAAAATCTTGAAAACCTGTCAGTTACATGTGTTTTAAGTGTTTCTAGTGTTTTATTTTTATTTTATTTTATCCTTGTGCATAAATGTATGTCACAAATCTAATGCTACAGTGATGTACATATAAAATAGAATAATAAAATAAATAATAGGCCTTTGATAGATGCTTGTTCCCAAATTATTATGGTTTTACTTGTCCAGATTTTAAGATATCACACCTGATTAAAGCTTTTAAAAAGCTGCTGCTGTAAAAAGAAGAGACAAAAAAAAAATTGGGAACAAGCATCAATTATTAGCCTATTATTTATTTTATCATTGTATTTTATATGTACATCACAGTAGCAGTAGCAGCTTTTTAAAGCTTTAATCAAGTGAAATATCCCAAAATCTGGACAAGTAAAACCAAAATAACCTGCATAGAGAGATAATACGAGTATGAATGACATTAGGGGATCATCCTAGCATTCTGCCTTAATTCATGAGGAACCGTTTACCAGAAAACCGTCCCATCCTCTGCCTGAAATGCGTACTGTTTATTGTAATTCTAAATGCTAAGTACATTTCCAGAGAAGTTCGGATAAATCACTTCTTATTCAAAGTTGAGAAAGTATCTACAAAACAAATCATTATTTTATCATTTTCCATGGAACACAGAGCAAATGTTTAGCCTTTTGCGTCAGCTCTCTGAGTCAGAGCTGCTCCCAGTTTGACCTGTGTGTTTGTGGTCAAACTGTGAAATCCTTTTCCACAGACATGAGAAAGAAGAGGAAAGAAAGAAAAACAAAAAAATGGTTTAGGCTTGGAACAGGCCTGTGAAGATCTCGGGATCAGTTAAAACTGCTTGTGTAGAACCTGCTTTCATAGTAGAACCCACAGGTAGAGGTAAAGTACAGTGCAAAAGTCTTGAGTCACCTCTACTTTCTTCATATATTGCTTTCCAAGAGCCAGTCTGCGCTGACGACAATAACTCAAGTGGCATTCTGCACTGATGGCAGTCGTGCCGATTACATCACACTACCTTAAACACGTCAGTCTGATGACATCATAACTCAAGGTACAGATGACATAATAGTTGATACTTGACAGTCTGGGCTGATGACATCACAATAACCCAAAAGAACAGTTTGCACTGATAACATCACAGTAACCTAAAAGGGACATCACATTAACTCAGGTGACATCACAGTAACTACTGGTGGCATCACAGTAACTCAGAAGAACAGTCTGCACTGAAGACATCACAATAATTTAAAGGGGCATGCTGTACTAACGACATCACAACAACTTCAACGGACAGGCTGCGCTAATGACATCACCGTGAGCCACAAGGGAGTCTGCAGTGATGACATCACAAAAACGCAAAAGGGACAGGCTGTACTGATGACATCCAAAATAACTGAAGACATAATAGTCAATAAGTGACAGTCTGTGCTGACAACTGCCTGCACACGGGACATGATAATTGATAAGTGTCAGGTTGCCCTAAAGCATTAGTGAAGCCTTACCTGCCGTGTAACACGTGTTGAGAGGGTCGCTGACATTGCTCGGCATGCTCTTCAGACACTTCATCAGCTTAGTCTCCGCCCCCTTCAGCCTTTTAGTGATCACATGACCCATCAACCAGGTTGTGTCCTTGTACAGAACCTGCAGCAGATGTTAGGAGGCAGTGATTAAAAGTGATTTTAAAGTGATTACAATCAATTTCAAAATCAATACTAACATTCCAAAATCAATGCACTGATGATGTCACAACGGGCCATAAGTGATAGTCTGCACTAATGACGTCACAATACCTCACAAGGGACAGGCTGCAAGGATGACATCACAATAACTCAGAAAAGAGAGGCTACACTGATGCCATCAAAATAACTCCGAAAGGAGGGGCTACATTGATGACATCACAATAACTCAGAAAGGAGAGACTACACTGATGACATCACATTAACTCAGAAAGGAGAGGCTACACTGATGACATCACAATAACTCAGAAAGGAGAGGCTACACTGATGACATCACAATAATTCACAGATGATTTTCTACAATCAAATCAATGAATAATAAATCATGATGATTCTCAATAAAGTATATCTTTAGCTCAATATCTGGCTAAAATCACATTTTCACACAGTAATACTTTTATTTGTATCAAATGTAATTAAACTGCAGTGAAATCACAGATGTGGGCACTGACCTGACTGTAGATAAAGTAGGTGCCCTCGGTTACCACAGTGATGTTTTCCCCTGACATTTGGAGCCCCGCCCCTTGGCCCCGCCCAAGTGCCCAGGTAAGGACTGTCAAATCACGATCATCTGAGGAATGAAAACAGAGAAGATTCAGAGAAGGCCAGCGATCAGAGGGGTTCACAGGTTTCTTTGATCTGCTATAGAGCTGCACAATATGGACAAAAATATCAGTATTATGATTCATCTGCTACATATTGCGATTGTGATGACTTTCAATACATTAAAGGTGCCACGTCATCGCTTTTCTGGAATTAAAGAGGCTTAAGGTCTGTAAATATTCTCTGCTCTGTCCACACATTCCATATATGGAAACTAAGCTGCAAAAACAGCCTGTTTTCAAACCAGTTCAAATGTCACAAACTCACATATTTCCATATGTCTCCTTATCCAGTGCACAGTTCAAGTTCAAGCATATTATTGCCATTTGGTAGCACAAGAAAATACTTTTGTGACAACCCCAGAGGTGCATTTAACAAGCAGGTTATATATGTATAGAATTAAATGCAAAATATTGGCAAAGATGCCATGTTTAGTCCCGCCAGTTCGTGCAGAAGTTCTAAGGAGTGTTTCAGCCCCATGCTGCTTCCTGAATGAGCTGCAATACAAAGCAGCCAGTCAGAAAAGAGATCATTTACACATATCAGCCTTAAAGGCTCAGTAACAAAAACCGCCTGTTTAATTCTTTGATTGGAGAACCGTGTGAGAATAAGTTATAGATAGACCTTGATTCATTGGAACACAGTAACTCACCTAGCACTGTTATTGGTCACCCTGTCAGAAACACTGTGATTGGTTACAGGCGTATTTGCATAAAGACTGATCTCGCAATAATGATAAGCAGACGATACATCGTGCAGCTCCAGTCTGACAGTTATAAAAGTGAATAAACAGTAATTTCAAAGTGATCAGCTGATCTTACCATAGGAGTGTGTGGAAACAGGAATCAGGTGCAGTAAGGAGCGCTGCTCTGCTGGGGAAACACACATACACACACACTGCTCAGGATGAATGCATCTTCTCATGGATGTGTGTGTTTGTGTGTGTGTGTGTGTGTGTGTTTGACCGTCCCCTTTAAGGGACATGTTGCTTAAAGAGCATGGCGGGTTTAGAGGAAGTGACTCACTCTGTCTTTTCTTTCTTCTTTCTTTCTGAGCTGAAATATCCCGTGTTCTTCTGCTGCTCCTCAATGCTGGAGTCACCCACACCTTACACACACACACACACACACACATATTTTTATTTTTAGTTGAAAAAATGTTCTTGTACATTTCAGTGAGATGGTCCCCATATTGTCTGGTCAGTTAAAGTATTTTTGTTGCCACATGTGGGGGGTTTCCTGTCAAATGCTTGACATTTCTAAGCCATTAATAACTCAGTGGGAGGAAACTAGAAATGTTCTGTTTCCTTTTACACTAATTTGATGTTCCTCTTGTGTATGTATGATGGGTTTTTGTAAGTACCTGAAAAGGATGCATTACAATGTGGAAACTTTGTCAGTTATAAAAAAAAAACATTAATAACAAATGAGCACAGAAAAATGAACACATACAGAACTGTTTTAACTCATATACTGTTCGATTAACTCATACAGTACTGGATTAACTCGTACAGTACCAAATTACCTCATACACTACTGAATTAACCCATACAGTACTGGATTAACTTGTACAGTGGTGAATTAACTTGCACAGTACAGAATTACCTCATACATTTGTGAATTAACCCATACAGTACTGAATTAACTCATACAGTGGCAAATTAATTTGCACAGTTACGAACATACAGTACTTCTTCTCCTACCGGACCGCCGGCGAGTGGCAGTCTGTTATGGCAGCTTGTGTATATATATCCAGTATGCATAGACATATATATCCACTATGTAAATATACACATACTTACATAGGTTTATATACACATATATATTTACATACACACACAAATGTTTATGTGTATATTATTGTGTTATTGGTGTGGTGTATTTTTATATTATACTGTTGAATAGCTTTTATCCTATTGTTTTTGCTGCTCTTAATGTTTTTGTACTGTCCACGTTCTGCCATAGCAATGCAAATTTCATGCTTGTGTGACTAATAAAGGTTTTTCTTTACTGGTACAGTTATAAATTAACTTGCACAGTTCCGAATTACCTCATACAGTGAATTAACTCGTGCAGTACTGAATTAACTCACACAGTGCTAAAATAGCTCACTTAGTTTTGGATTTACTCATACAGTACTGAATTAAGTCATACAGTACTGAATTAACGCATACAGTGCTGAATTAAGTCATACAGTACTGAATTAACGCATACAGTGCTGAATGAACTCATACGGTACTGAATTATCTCACACAGTACTAAAATAGCTGTATAGTTTTGAATGAATTCATACAGTACTAAATAAGCTCATAAAGCACTGGATTAACTCAGACATTATTGAATTAACTCATACAGTGCTAAAATAGCTCATTTAGTTTTAGATTTAGTTTTGGATTTACTCATACCGTACTGAAATTACTCATACAGATCTGAATTGTCTCACACAGTACTAAAGTAGCTCATATAGTTTTGAGTTTACTCATAAAGTACTGAATTAGCTCATGAATTAATTAATACAGAACTAAATAAGCTCATCCAGTACTGAATTTACTGTACATTAGTAAAGTAACTTTTACAGTACTAAATTAAGTTATATAGAACTGAATCAACCTGTACAGCACTGACTTCACTTACCCAGTAGTGAATTAACTCCTAAAGTAATAAATTAGTTCATAAAGTATTTGATTAACCCGTACGGTACTGAGTTATCTCATGCAGTACTACAATAACAAGGCAGACGGACAGACATATGGATGTTGTTATACACTCACCTACCCCGCAGCAGACCCCCTCCTGTACCCCTTGCTGGAGCTTCTCCTGTAGATCTCTCACTCTGCACTCCAGATCCATCAGATCAGCACTAAGTGACCGGATGTGACGCCACTGCGCAACCAGGAGGGTCAGAATCAGACCTGAGCAGGCCAGAGTCACCAGCAGAACCAAGCACTTCTCCATCCTGAAGGCAGCAGTGACGAAGGGGGAGAAGAGAACGAGGGAGAAGAGAATGAGCTCCTGTTTATTTAAGTCTGAGCTGGAAAGAGGGCCAGCTCCGGGAGTGAGAGCTGCAAATCCAGAGCAGAAGTGGAGGAAAGTAGAGACACAGTGGGGTTTAAGCCGCTAAGAAATGCCACCCCCCCACCACCAACGCCACCCCCCTCCCCCTCTTATCTGTCCACTTTCGCTTTCGAGTGATCGGGAAGCCAGTGCTGGGGCGGGGACTTGTGGGTGGTGGTGGTGGTGGTGGTGGTGGGGGTGTGTGTGTGGTGGGGGTTATAAAGCTTAGTCACCATTTGAACAAAACAAAAAACAGTATTTCCAGCTCAGAGGCCTTCCCACGTCAACTGATCAGGGTAATAACACACACACACTGAACATTTCATGCCAAAAAAATAGGCTGAGATGATCTTAGTATCTCTTTTCCAGTAATTAAAACATTACCGTTACATTAATTCAAATGTTACAGTTTAGTTTTCTTTAAAATAGCACTATCATATTATATTACATTACATTTAACCCATTTACCAAGTAAAGCAGTGGGCTGCCACCAACGGGGAGCAGTGTGTGGGCATGGCAACTCCCTAACCAATAGGCCACCAGCCGAAAAACAATTTCAGGTTGTTCACTGCGTGCTGTGCTGTGGTGTGTTCACACCTGACTATAAAGGGCCACTTTACTTTACATGACATTTCTCTACATTATATTACATTAAACTACATTATATTACACTATAACACATCACACTACAGTATATTAAATTACATTTTTACATTATACTCTATTAAATTGCATTATATTACATTACACTGAATTATATAACATTACATTATACTACATTATATTAAGATATATTGAATTACTTTACATTGTTATATCATACTACATTACACTATATTGCACTGTACTAGACAATATTACATAACATTACATTACACACAGTTTGGCTCAATCAGTACACGCCTGAATTCAGTAGCCAGTGTGAAATTAGGTTGTGTCTATATGTCGTTACGAATATGCTACAAGTTTTGTTGTTCATTCGTAACGACATACAGACACAACCTAATTTCAAACAAATCAGCCATACTATGCGACTGCAACATTTTCTCCTCTTTTCCTCACGTTTGGTTTATCTTCAAAATTAATTTGGTCTTTGAATCCTTTTAAATTGTGATATTATGCATTACTAGTTTATTAGAATCAGTTATTTATTATTGTATCCAGTGTAGATGCTGAACATTAGTGTATATGTGCTCCTGAGCAATGCCTTTGGATTGCCTGTGAACTAAACTATACACACACACACACACACACACACACACACACACACACACACACACACACATACTAAACAAAATCTGCAGCAGAACTTCAAAGATGAGTTTGAATATCGTTGCTAAAACAAGAGACTGAATTAGTGATGACTGCCTCAAGTTTTTTCCTTCTGTCTGCAAACAAGAGCCCAAGCTGTAATCTTTCACAGCAATCAACACAGAACTCAACATCTGGGCTGTAAACACAAACAAATAAATATCAAACAAGAAACAGTGCTATTTGTACTAGCTCAATTTGACACTTAAACTGCAGTTAAATACATAACTGTGATACTAAACAGGCAAAAAGAGCTCATATCACTGTTTGAGAAGAGAATAAATACTCTTAAATGTTCATAAACGTTTAAAACTTCCAAAACAACCGAGACAACAATGTTCTACACCTCCTGTCCACTTTATCAGAAACCCCTCTCATGTAGCTCTGCCTTTAGAGGTAGAGACTGGAACCCATCTGTACCTGCAAACCTTTATAGTGGAGTTATCAGGGAGGTATTTCTGATAAAGAGGCCAGTGTAAGAGTGTATCTCTCCTAGTCCTCAATATTGTAGTCAAACCCCCAGAATTCACTGTGGGACATGCCAGGCTGCTCCCACTTCCTCTGCTCTGCCCTGTGAGCTGTTCCACCCACAACGAAGGACATCATGGGGTTTCCTCCAGGAGCAAAGTCCAGCAGCTGCTTACAGCCGGAAAACACATGCTGGATCATAAAACAAAAATTATATTACTTATTATAAAAACTCATATTCACTATTTCAATGCTAAACCTGCTTTTAAAAATGAGGACATTGAATGGTGACTCACTTTTAAAAATATTTGTGTGAGTTATTTGTAATATTTTTCTTTGTATATTGACTTTTTTATATATTAACTACTGGCTGATGTTTTCTTATGATGTCTGAGGTAATCCAAGGGGTTTGTAAATATTCCAACACCACTACTATGAATTATTCAGGATCTACAATTAATTATACAGTAAATACTATGAATTATTGGTATCTACTATAAATTATACAGTACGTACTATGCATTATTCAATATCTTCTATGACTTATTCAATATCTACTATGAATTGTTCAGTATCTAGCATGAATTATACAGTAATACTAATAATTATTATGTACTATAAATTATGCAGTAAATACTATGCATTATTCAGTATCTAGTATGAATTATTCAATTTGTACTATGAATTATTTGGCATCTACCACAAATGACTTAATATCTACTATGAATTACTAGCATGTACTATGGGTTATACAGTAAATACCACAAATTATTCCTACTATGAACTATCGTGCTACAAATTATTTAGTGCCCACTCTGAATTATAAGATATATATTATAAATGATTTAGTATGTACTATGAGTCATAGTGTTTCAGTACAAGCCATTATGTGAGCTACTACTGTTGTGATCCCACTCAAGTTTCTTTAATAGGTGCTTTTACTCTGTTTTTGTTGTTTTTTGTGCTAAAATAGTTTGTATTGACAGATATTGGGGGGTACACGAATATACATTAGCTGGTGGTATGGCAGACCTCATGGGGTCAGGAACTGAGTGAACTGAGTTTATAAAATGAATTCAATTAACCTGAACTGACTTAAACTGAATGATCTTCGTCTTTATATCAGTACCTGAAGGGTGTGTGTGTGAGGGGCTCCATCCTGCTGGGTGTGTGTGTAGGGGACCCCGTTCTGCAATGTGTGTGTGTGAGGGGCTCTGTCTTGTAGGGTTAGTGTGTGAGTTTCTCCCTCTGTCTGCTCTTCTTCTTCTGCTTCTCCTTCTCCTTCACATCCCAGCTCTGATCTCACCCGCACCGAACTGCCCCACCACTTCTCCCCCTTTAGCCTGCAGCAAACAATGACAATAAAACACAACGAAGCAACAATGACAATAATAATAAAAATGACCGTAATTCATGTTATCAATTTCTATGAATTACTCTAAACTATAGCTTCCAACATGTGTCATTTTATGACCATTCTCTCTCTCTTTTCACATTCTTCCTCCTTTCTTCCCTTTCCATTCTCTTTTTGTCTCTCTCTCTCTCTCGCTCTCTCTCTCTCTCTCTCTCTCTCTGGTATTCGCTTTCTCCACTAGTCCCTCTCTCTTTTCCCTCTTAGTCTCTCTCACTGAGTCTCTTTCCTCTCTCTCTCACACTTCTTCTCTCCTTCTAACTCCCTGTTTTCTCTCTATTTCTCTCTCTCTCTCTCTCTCTTTCTCTCACTCGTCTATAAAGCTTTGTTTTCTCCTCAGTTCTGTTATATGCTGAGTTACTGCTGCAGCTCGTCTCTCTGCAGCATCTTGTCCTCTTTTCTTCCTCTTTCTGCCCATCAGTTTTCCCGGTGAGGGCAGTTTCTCCAGACAGAGGTCCCTTCCAGTGTGACCACACTCCTGACCAGACAAACAGAACAAAATCTCACCAGCACTAAGCATGTGCCACCCCTCATTCCTTCATATTTTGCTTCCAAAGATCCAGATTTTTAGTGATCAGTATACTACTGGCGCTGAGTGGTTGGAACACCTTTATCTAAGCTCCTTGTATCAGTAAAAGGTTTGTTGCCATTTCTGTCATTTAATCTACACCGAATATGACAGTTTGGGTGGTAGTAGCCTAGTGGGTAAAACACTTTCCTGCAAACCCGATGACCACAAAGTCGCAGGTCTGAATCCCCCCCCCCCACACTTTCTACCATTATGTCCATTATGCTAGACACTTCACCCTCAGTTGCTCCTGGGGGCCTGTCCCTGTAACTAATGACTGTGAGTCACTCTGGATAAGAGCATCAGCCAAATGCCCCCTTTACCCATTACCCCTTTACAGTTTGACAGGCAGAAAATAGTATTTTTACACCAACAAGGTGATTTAAAGCAACATATTAAGGAATGAGGGGTGGCTCAAGACTTTTGCACAGTACTGAAATAACGTACACAGACATTCACAGTATATTACCTGTCATTTAACAAACTACAAATTCAATAAAATAAAATGTACTGTATAATATTTCAATATTTAATAAAATAATGAACATAATTAATATGAAACAGATAAAAAACAGAGAAAAACAGTGGAAAAAAGGTGGTCTGACCAGTTCAGCCGGACCACTGGAGAACATGTTTAACTGATCAGCACTGAAGGGACTGGAGCCGACGGGATCCTCACTGCCAAAATAAAACACACCGTTATTCTTCCTGACATTTTTCAGCCTTTGCACAATTGTGTCCTACATTTTTATTGTTTATTCCCCCTTCTGAGGTTCCATCATACTGGTTGTATGGCTTTATTTATCAAAAACAGACTGAATTCATTTCTACATGAACAATTTTCAGGCTCTCTTTATCCCTCAGAATTAAACAGGCTGTTTCCGTTACTGTACTTTTAAGACTGATGTATGTAAATGAGCTCTCTTCTAATTGGCTGACATGTATTGCGCCTCACAACACTCAACACTCCTTATAACTTCAGGGCGGAGCTAAAATGCTTTAGGCTGATTTATGTAAATGTGTTGGTGTGATGTCATAAAGCATAATTAAAATAATAAATCAATAACACAATTAATTAAAGTGGGACGGTTTTGTGGCAAGAAAAATGAGAAAAAAGGGAGAAAAATTTAGGTTTCCATGATATGAGCCCTTTAATCGATTGGCACAGTGAAATAATGTCTCAAATTGTAGTAAAAGTAGCTCTGCAAACAGAAACAAATTCTTACAAAACTACAGTGGAGCATCAATCAGGGTAGGAAGTGTGTTTGGCTCTATTCTTTGCGTTTTGGGCCCTTTTGGTATAAAATAAGATGCTGAAGCTTTAAAATGCGACAGTCCAGAAGCTGAACCAACATAACAGAATTAAATTAAACCCAAAAATGGAATTAGAATTAAATTAAACCCAAAATTTGAATTAAATATTGTGTATTGTGCAAAAGTCTTGACCCATTTGTCACTTTAGATCATCTTGCTAGCACAAAATACTATGTTCTGCCAGTCAAACTGTCTTATCTTTGGCATACTGAGTAGATTAAATCAAAGAAATGTGAACAAATGTTTTACTGCAACAAACTGCAAAGTATCTAAAGATACAAGGAGCCTAGATAAAGGAGTTCCAACCACTCAGCATTCACCACCACCAGTATACTGATCTGGAATCATCTGCTTCTGTTTCTTCACTGGTTCAGGCCTTATGTTAGATGTGATTTTTTTCTGCTTGAATGATTCACATGTTGGTCACTGTGTGTCTTAACAAACAAAAACACATTCCTCTGAAACTGGTCAGGTTCAGGGACTGGACTGGAAATGAGAGACTTTGAAAGTCCTTCAGCAAGCCTGGAGAACGGTTCCTCAAGACCACTCTAATAATACAAGAAGGTCTGGATCTTTGGAAGTAAAACATGAAGAAATGAGGGGGATCAACACTTTTATACAGTACTGTATATTGAATGTGACTTTACACGAAATGAAGTGCATGCAGATGTGGAGTTTATGTGTTCTGCGTTGGTTATAAAGAGAAACCAACCTAGGATTTTGGAGGATTTTGTCCCAGAATGAATCATCATAACGGTTGAGTGCTGAGTGCAGAGAAACGCCCTCTTCCTCACGGTACACTCTCCTTGATCGCCTGTAGGGGGAGCCACACACTCATTAATGATCTGGTAAGGAAAACAAGCTCCTTGCTCTTTTGGGTCAAAAGATATGTCTAGTGGGGATGTACATTTCAGATTATGCGACATATTTAATCCTATTTAACGTCGTATTCTGTTGCTATTAATTAATTAACAGCAAAAGACTGAAATCCAGCCTTTCACGAGTGCATCTCCAAAAAGGACTACACATCTGTGGCGCTGATGACGCCACTGCCATACATTCTATTACGCGGCGCCTGCTCCTGGTAATGGGATTTGTAGTTCACCTGTGTTTCAATCTTCTCAACCGTAAATATTCATTTATTGTAATGTTTTCAAAGTTACTGGTAATGATAAAGGCCTCACGGAATGTTCCAGCTTTAATTTGTTCCCAAAAAAGTCAAAATTCATTGTTTAAAAAGTTTTGAAATAGGACATGGTGCATTTCGCCTCACCACAGCTGCCTAATCGTTATTTAAAAAATGAAAAACAGTTAATTAAAAACGTCTTACTTGGCGAAAGAGAGAAATGGGTCGTATTCCTCCGTTTGGGCCGGTTTATTCTGTGGTGACCGGAGCCACATGATGACACTCCGACTGTGGTTACCTAGCAACGCTTTGGCAGCGGCTAACAGAGTTAGCAACACCAAGATGTATAACACCCGGTCACACGTCTCGATATTCTACTTTTTAAATGTTCGTTAGATATCTGTAGGATAAAACCAGTCCACTTGTTAGAGCCGAACTCAGTTAGCTGCATAAATAAGATTCTATGCTAAAAGCTGATAATTAGCTGTGATTGACACGTTTAATGAGAAGCTAGGCTAACTCAGTTCGCCACCGGATTTTTTATCGGCGCGCGCTGAATAAACAACACGCGGGTTAAAATAATAATTATCCTTCATGTTAATGACAGAATAGTATAGTATCGTACTATGCTGTACTGTTCTGTACTGTACCATACTACACTATGCTGCATTATAGTATGCATTATAGTATACTTTATATTAGTATACTATACTATACAGTAATTATACTAAATTGTACTGCACTATTCTGTACTCTACTAATTTATACTATAGTACAGCACAATACAGTATAGTCTATTTTAGCATTGTATAGAATGGTATAGTGTAGCATAGTATAGTATAGAATGGCATATTGTAGCACAGTATGGTATTACACAGTATAATACAGTATAGTCTATTATAATAGAGAATGGCATAATATAGCACAGTAAAGTATAGTAATAGTATAGTATAGTACAGTATAGTACTATACTATATTATAGTACTGTTCAATACAGTATAGTCTGTTTTAGGATAGTATAGAATAAAATGGCATAGTATAGCACAGTATAGTATAGTGCAGTACAATACAGTATATTATAGTGTAGTGTAGTGTAGTAATATGAAGTATATTATGCAGTTTAGTACAGTATGGCATAGTACAGTATCATACAGCATAATACAGTATGCTCGAGCAGCAAATTAAACCTCCAGAAAATGGTTGAAATTAAAATTTCTACCCAAGTGTCAGTACTGTACAGTTATATGTAATGAATTATCTAAGTTCTGGTGGAAAATGTCATGTTCCCCATGTCATGTGACCTATCAGTGTTTCTCGCACTGGTACAGGTCTGATTATGTTCAGTTATGGCCCTAAAGCAGGGAAAGGTTTATACTGAAGGTTATACAATTACAGATTGCAGTATAATTACCCTCAGTATCATCCAAAACATCCAAAACAAATGTGTGTAAAATTTAGGTTTTTCTTATTTCTCATTAAAATTGGAAACAACTCTGGCACTAAATGGGAAAATGGGAATAATTTGTTATATCTTCCACATGTTCGAAAGAAATTAAGAGCATTTCATTTGGGCTCAGTTACTATTTATTGAGAATCTTCCACAGAATCTGCCTCTCTAAAGCTTATTTCAAAACACAGTTGCTTTTTTGTGCATAATTTAACAAACTGGGTGAAAAAACCTTTTGCACAGGCCACAATTTATTGTGAATTCAAACATTTTATTATTATATGAAGTAAATTTGCAGAGACTTGCCATGATTTACGTTTATTCTCTTAGTATCTTATTAAACAAAACCTCTCAGTGAACCTGTAGAGCCCAAAACATTTGAAGACTTTATTGTCCAGTTATTGTTTAGTATTCCAATATTCATTAAAGATTCTTATATGATTCACTCTTCATATGATTTGTACACAGCCTGAGTTGCAAGCTCATATCAGAAGCATCGACATGTATTTCATAATCAGTTTGGCCCATATTTACCCCCCCAGCCCCCCATCACCTCTCCCTTTTTACTCCACTGCAGTTTCTATTTTTAGAGAGCTGTGTGAGTGTGTGTGTGTGGGGGGGGGAGTGACGTGTAGCTCTATTAACAGAGCTCGTGTTGTCACTTTAACAGAGCCCCCCTCCCCCTCTCACCCAGAATTTACAAAGAGCCGAACCCCTGCCGGACACTAGCGGACACAGCCGAGTCCACTCTCCACCCGTATTCCTTAAACCACACCCCCTTTGCTCTGATTGGCTAAAAGTTCATTTTGGCCGTATTCTCTTTAAACTTTTTATTTATGTATTTTACCAAGCACACAAAGCCGAAAAATCACATTGACTCCAACTGCATGTTAAGAATATTTTTAAAAAATATTTAGAAGTATATAAAGTCCCAGACCACCACAGCCCCGCCCTCCGCGCTGTGATTGGTTGGGAGTTTTAACATTTTGAAATTTTAGGACGTTTGAAGCCTTTAAAAAATGTTAAATGGCCCATCTTTTCAGTACAATTCAAGATTTGTTTCACTGACATTGCGAATTTATATGTGTGATGTCAAATATAATCAAATATAAATAATGCCATTATTTATAATAATGATAATAATAATCATCAACACCATCATCATCGTCATAGCAAAAACGTGTATTATTAAAAAAATGTATAATATTATTCATTAGCATTAGTTTTCTCAGTAGCAATGATAATTATTAACAACGTTTATTTACTTTCATATGTATGCTGACATTACAGTGAATTTTGTTGGATGAGAATAAAACAAGTCACTGAGCATTTATGTCCTACAGACATTTAAAGTAAATCAATATAAAATATTTAAATAGATAAGATAGATAATAGAAAAAAAATAAAAAGGACATAATAGAAATAAGAACATTATTATATGTGGATCACACAGTTACAAAACGCTTACATTACTTTTACACAGTGATTGAGATAATAATAATAATAATAATAATAATAATAATAATAATAATAATAATAATAATGATAATAATAATAATAATAATAACAACATTGTTGTTGTTGCTATTATTATTGTATACATATTTACATACGTAACTTTCTAAACATCCACAGTATTCTTTCTATGACCTAACTTATTAAATATTAATTATGTAATCACTTAAAAGATTATGTATTATGTTTCTACTATAATTATTATTTTTAGTAGTAGTATACATACATACATGACGTAAATACATCACATGACATGATATGACATGAACAAACGTATTGTACACACCTAATCATTGGATTCAGGGGGCCCCTTACTTCCAGTGAAGGACAATCTTAATCATACCAAGACTTTTCTGTTCCAGTGCACAAAGCGAGCTCCATAAAGACGTGGCTGGATGAGTTCAGTGTTGAAGAACTTACTGGCCCACACAGAGCCCTGACCTCAACCCCATCCAGCACCTTTGGGAAGAACTGGAATGGAGATTGTGATCCAGGCCTTCTCATCCAACATCAGTGTCTGACCTCATAATTGCTCTACAGAATAAATGGGCACAAACTGCCACAGAAACTCCAAAATCTTGTGGAAATCCTTCCAAGAAGAGTGGAAGCTGTTACAGCTACAAAGGGGGACCAACTCCACATTAAAGTCTATGTATTTGAATGCAATGTCATTAAAGTCTCTGTTTGCATGTTAGAAGCAGAATCAGAAAACTTGAATCTTGGAAGAAATTGCTTATGTTATGACTGCAGTCACACAGAGACAAGAACAATATAATAGATAAAGTCTAAATAAATAAAAAAAATCTATAGAAAAATACTCAATATGAAAAACGCTATGCTATTTACACAAACACTGGGTACAAATAATATAGATAAGTAACACAGTTATGTGAATTACTAACACAAGTGGTGGTTATGAGTCTGTAGAGATCACTAGTGTATAAGTAGTGTTGGCATAAGTACACATAGTAAGACTATTGCACATAATAAGATATTGCACATGATGAAATGATTCAGCACTCATTTGGAAAATGTCACATGACCCTGCACATGGTAAGACAATTCCACATAATTATGTTTTAGCACCTGATAAGAACATTGCAATGGGCAGGCGTCCCAATACTTTTGTCCATATGGAGTATATACGTACATAGATAAACAATTTTGTAAACATCCAAGCGTTCTAAACATTTAAAACTAGAACGGTGACGGTGAATGACCAACCAATGAGAGTCGAGGAGAGGGGGGTCATGAAAACGGGTGTGAAACGCAGTGACGCGGCGGAGGATCCGGCAGGCAGGCGGCAGGGCCCGGGACACCGGCTCCTCTCTCTCTGTTTCTCTATCTCTCTCTCCCGGGTATTTTCACTTCTTTTACTCTTATAACTCACTTAAAAAGTCTGGGAGTCCCGGTTAAAGAGAGTCTCTGCCTCCGTCGGGCGGGGTGGTGGTCGGTCCGCGGTCCGTGGGGGAGAGCCGAGCCGTGATTCGGGACAGGGGGTGTTTTTTTCCTAACACCGCGTTTGATTAAAGAAAATCGGTTCGTACTCCGGGAGAAAAGAGTTTGGGAGTGTCATTACTGCCTCGTAGATCCGGGTAAAGGGTGTAAGAGTGCGTGTAAGTGTGTGTATGTGTGTGTGGACGAACCGGAGGAGTAAAAAAAAAAAAACTTCCACCCAACTTTCCGGCCGCTCCGCCGCCATGCGGACAGACCGAGCAGACAGGTGCTGAGACTCCACACCGAAGAGCCCGGAGATCCTGAACACCCAGCACTGAGGACTAAACTCAAAATCCTGAAGATCCCGAAGACTGAAGGTTCTGATCTCATCTGGTCATCCTGAACTTTAGTCACCAGTTCCTGAACTGATCCTGTGCTGTTACACCTGGTGCGTAGAAACCAAAACTGAACCTAACCCAATTCATAATCATTATGTGTTAGGATAAAGTCAGAAACCTGATTAACATAAAATTTTATTAATCTCGCGGGGTTAAAAGGTTGCTGTGGTTGGAGATACATAAAGTGATAAGTATATACACATACATGTGTTTGTTTTTGCAGTTCCCTCCAAAAGTAAAGGC